>SWBJ01000086.1:0-149765 GCA_024195555.1 Aureobasidium sp. EXF-12298 | reverse complement strand
TCCCAACGCTGGATATAATCAACCGCAAATGCACCAAGGAGGCTATGCCAATCAACAGTTCCCCAATCATAATAACTACCAGAACCAGAACCGCTTCCAGCAACGTGGTGGCTTTGCTGGCCGCGGGAGAGGCGGTGCTGCGTTTGCTGGTGGGATTGCTGGCCCATCTAACCCTCAGGTCCAGCAAGACGACGCTGCTTACCCTCAAGATGCCGAACATGGCGATCGTCGCCCTTCGCAAGCCGGTACTGAATCTGCTGAAGCTGGCGCTGAAAGACGCAACTCCCAATCTGTAGCTTCTGTGTCTCAGATGCCCGGAGATGATACCCCTGCCCTTGAGCAACAGACAGACGCAGGTAATGAGGATACTAACGAACAGGCCGCACAAGGTGAAGAGCAAACCGAAGATCAAGGTCTCGAGGATAGCGAGGAGATGCAAGGAGTGCAGGACGAACAAGGCAATCAGATGATGAACTCCAACAACGAAGGTAAGCGTATCGTGCAAAGAGTAATCATGTTCAATACTCATGCGTCCAGGCCCAAACATGATGGATCCCAATGCCTTCAATTCAGCTATGATGGGTATGGGTGGCTTCAACCCTGCTATGACACCAATGATGCCTTTTGGCAATCAAAACGGTGTCTTCCCGCAAAACAACTTCAACGGTGGATTTGGTGGAAGAGGAAGGGGCGGTTATAGAGGCAGAGGCGGTTTCCGTGGCCGGGGTGGCTTCAACAACAACATGCACGGCGGCTTCAATGGACATATGTCACAGCCTCCTGAAGATTTCACTGTGGTCGCAGGCTCCACAGAAGGACCTCCAATCGATGCTCCCAAAGGTCCCAAGGCTATGCGTGAAGGTTTGCCCAATAGTGGCATCTACAGCAGGGGCGGATATCAAGGAGGAAGGAACGCTCATCCCACACCTACCCCTCAACCTCAGTCTCTCCCGGCACAATCCCCACAACCGCAAAGAGAACGCAGCCAGTCACCGGCTCACGACAACCGCGAGCGTGGCCGATCACCCTCACATTCAAGATCAGGCTCGCACAGCCGCAAGCGTAAACACAGTGTCGAGTCGCAAGACAGCGAAGCACGAGCTCGTAGACGCGAAAGACGTCGCCGCCATGAAAGGAAATACGACGATGAGCCCGTCGACTCCGACAGAAAGAAGGACACTACAAGGTCCGACTCCGGCGACGAAGACACATCTAGAAGATCACGCCGTCGCAGAGGAGACAGAGAGAAGCATCGTTCAACCCGCGAGAATAGCAGAGACCGCGATCATCGCCGCCGTCGCAGCAGATCCCGCAATGACAAGGACCATCGCACCACTAACGACGATCAATCATCTCGCACCAAGAGTCGCCGTGACCGAGACCGCGAGAGAGAAAAGGAACGTTCGGATCGCGACAGAAGCGATCGTGACCGTAAACGCTCTCGTAGAGATCGCTCAGCCTCTGCCAATGGAACTACTGATCATTACTCCTCATCACGCCGCTCGCGTCGCGAGGACCCAGCATCTACCAATGATGACCAAGGATTCAAGATCAAAGGCTCCCGCGCAGGCACCAAACCCTTCGCTCCACCCACCGGTCCCCGCAACTCTCGCAATGAAGACAGAAACAACAGACGTCCCAGTCTTGCCTCTGTCGCCGTACCTCAAGACACCTCCGCCACCACTTCTTCCGATCCCTACGCCCAAGAACGCGAAGCACGTATCAAAGAACGTATGGCTAAGGAACAGCAACGACGTGAAAGTGCCACTTTGGGAAAGAGAGATAGAGGTGGTGAGCAAGGGAGACGGGGATCAAATGCTGGGAATGAGGGCAAGGGAAGAGGTAAAGGTAGGAAGGTCAGTTATAGGTATGAAGATGAAGAGGGCGAGGAAGCGAGGGCTGAGAGGGTTGAGAGGGAGAGAGAGGCTGGGAGATGGGGGTAGTGGGATGGAGAAGGGGTGTAAGATAGAAAATGGAATGTTGATACGAGGGTGTAAAATTCATGGCTTGATGCTTGCGATGCTCTTTCGATTCTTGCAGATGTGATTGTGTGTTTTTCAAAGAATATGCACTTGTGGCAGTCTAATGCAAGTCCTTCGAGAGTTTCTGCAAGGTCGAGTTTAACATAATCATGTCAGTACCCCTGAATCCACCCCAGCTGCACCAAAAATCCGTCAATGGAGATGAATATGGTCTTTGTGCTCCACTAGCAGTAATTTCAAATTAAGAATAATCTCCTCCAGAACACGATCGAATTCTTACAACTGTCTAGTCACATGAACTCATCAAGCACATAAAAATCTCAATTCGAACCATGTAAGAGGGTCGCAAAGTAGCACAATCAGGTGAAATTCTTGAGCAATGCGATGATACTGATATGATACTATATCAATGCAAGATACTTTCTCGATAACCAGGGGTGCTCACAGAGAGCTGGAAAGGATGAGGAGATAGTAAGATTGCTTTGTTCATCTCCAATGTTATACTTCAATCTTCGTGGAGCTGTCAAAATGCAAAAAGCCCTTTAAATATTTTCAGTCCAGCGTTCTTGTGTTCTTTATCAGTACGGGACCTAGTATGCGACGAGAATCCTCTCTATATGACGAAAGGGGTAGAATTGAGGCATCGGAATACAAAAAGCGATCCAGGAAGTAACATTGTCCAATGAACGCCCCTCTTTTCTGATTCCATGTGACTAAGTGGCGTGGGAAAGTTGTCTCCCGGTGGGAGCATAAGGAAAGAATTGAGCTATCAGAACGCAAAATGATGTTAGTGAAGGAGTGGTTGCCACTGAGAGCCCTAGGTCTAGTATAAAGCAAGTTCAGGGGCAGTCCGAATCCGCATCACTTCTATCGAGTTTCCACATCACTTTCCACTTCACTCGCAACACAAGTTCAACTCACCTCTAATTCACGTCTTCCTCACAATACACACAAAAGTGACGACTAACCACGAGAAAGTTGACGAAAGAAGCAAAAGTTCTTGTTCTGGGAGTGAAGTTGTCTAATTAATGTACAAACTTGGAAAAAAGCAAAAGTTGAAAAACGTGAGCCTGTAATGCTCCAAAAACTCCATTCCAATGACGCGGTGTGGGTATCTTGCTGTTGATCAAAAAAGAAAAGCTCCTGGTGTCCATGCGTTGTTGACGTGACTGAGAAGGAAAAAGTGACCGAGGAAGCGAAAAAGTGATCGAGAAAAGAAAGGTCGACTGAGAACATGAAGGGTGGTCGAGAGAAAAAAGGGCTGGTCGAGGAAGGAACGGCGAGTCGTCGTGTGATGATCTGCGCATCTGGATAGTCGAAGTTGACGACTCAGGGACTTCCGTGATCTTGCTTTGTTAAAATTAGTGTTGTGAGCAAGCATTGCGTGAAACAGGACAAACATACCTCAACATCAACATAGCACTCAGTTGCTGATTTCGACCTTTTTGCCATTGGCATCAACGCCAGTAGCCCTTTCCAACATGACTCTCAACACCTCCTCAGGGGTACCCTCCTTCACCTCAAAAGTATCCTGGAGCCATTTGAAAGCTGAGTCACGATAAACCCACACCTTCAGTTTTCCGTCGTGGGTGCGCATGGTGGTTGAACGGAAGGTCAAGCCCTTCTCGGTTCTGAGGCTTTTCTTATCACCATGGACATCCATTGCCTTGCCGAGGAGACCTTTGAAGTCGGTTGTCAAGAAGACGACGTTGATGTTGGTTGCGTAGAGAGCGTAGAGCTCTTGGGCCTTCGAGGCGCTGATGGGCTTGTTCTTGGCCTATGCGCAGGGAATAAGCAAGACTGAGAGTATATTGGAGTGTGTGGAGAGAGGGAGAGTGTGATCAGGGGTGGTAGGGGCTTGATATTACCATCGTGGAAGCAAGAATGCGTGATTGATGGAAGTGGTGATGAAGGTTGAGATGTCCTCAAGTGTCGCTTGCGTTGACGACTCGAGTAGTGTGTTCATGGAAGAATAGACGCGCTGACAAGAGAGACAGAAAAACAACAAACGACAGTGACGGAAAATTCAGATGGAAGTGAACGGAAACCAAATCATCCATCACTTCGATCGCTCGTCTCGAGCTATCTCCCAGTGGTGAAGTCACGCTCGATGTCAAGTCTCTGCATTGCTTCAGACGCTGAGGGGACATCCATCCTATAGAGGAAACAAGGATCAAATTCACGGGATCGAGATAGATATCAGAGGCTTTCAGTGGACCAGCTTAGTAGTGGCAATAATATCTTGACTTTTTATATGTGCTTGAGGATGAGAATAACTTCATGAAGAGATTTAGAAATCCTACCTGGATACCTTCGTTTGATGCACCTAGCGAGTATGGGCACACGAGTTGGTCGACGCACTTTCACTTCAAAGCCGTCGATTCTACGATCTTCCATGTAATCACGGAAATTTCGTCGTCAAGTGAAAACACCATAAGCGCGCTGTCGACCCGGAAACCACTAACCTTCACCTCTCGTTTATCTTCTGCGCAAGAATACCGCCTCCACACAACAACCCGCCCAAGGCGATATGGCTGATACAGCAGCTACGAACGAATCACCTGCAACGTCTAGAAGAGAAACAGACGTCAACATGACCAAGCGCACTGCATCCCAGAGTCCTTTGTTGATTGAAGAAAGCAAGCGCGTCAAGATTGTTTGCCTCAGCGGCCCAATCAAAATCATTGTGCCACTCAGCCCACACGAGGAAATGAAGACCAACTGCGATCAGCCTGACGTCCCCTCTGACGCATCCGAGTCTCGCGAAGTTGGCGCAAAAACCATCGACAACAACAACAAGAGCGAGGCTGTTCAGCTCAATCAACCCATCATTGAGGGTGAAGTTGGCGACATGGATGCTACTATCAACACAAATGCGATCGACTCGCCATCTCCTACCATGGAAAAGAAGCCCTCCGAAGCAAAGCAGCATGACTGTAATCACCCAGATGAAGCTGTGTCGCCTTTGTAGGTATTCTCAGTCTCGATAACAACCCACTCTGACTAACCGTAAAACCAGCTCTCCTTACATCCCTAGCAACGAGATCCTTCTCAAGACGTCCGATGATGGAACTCCAATCAGAGCCGTCGTCGTCAAGACTTTTCCGACAACTCTCTCCTGCTGCATGGTGATTCGCTTTGTCGAACCCGTCATCTTCAACGACACATCAGAGTGCGTGCTCAAGTTGTATGACCGCCGCTTCTCGAATCAGCTTCGCGAAGACTGGGAAGCCGCCCCTTGGACCCCTGAGCTCGAGAAAGAGTACCAGGAGTTCGTGGCATGCGGTGACGCCGAAGAGTTCTTCAGCTATTGGGACGCCGAGAAGGAGCGCGAGTTCGACTGGTCGGCGGCTTACGTTGACAACCGTAACAGATGGAGTGCTGCAAAGCGTGAGGCCTACCTCCAGTGGGACACGACGGATGCCTATGAGATCGAGAAGAAGGCCTACGAGCGTATGGCTGACCTACAAGGAGAGGATGTTCCCAAGATCTTTGGCAATGTGGTACTGAGCCAGCCGGCTGCTTTTCAGAAACAGAATCAAAGCAACGCTGCCGAAGCCGGCCAGGATGAGGCTGAAGATGCCCTTGATGACTCGACTTCCACAAGCTCTTCCGAAGATGACACCAACCCTCACATTGTCAACATTCCCGGAATCCTCATGCAGTACATAAACGGCTTCATTCTCACGGACCTATACCAACATCCGCCCGAAGACTGCTGGCAACCCACGGTCGACACAGCCATTGAGAAGCTCGGCCGTATCCAGGAATGCGGCGTCCTCAATCGCGACATCAACACTCGCAGCTTCATGGTCGATCATCTGACTCGCAAGGTCATGATGATTGATTTCGGCATGGTCACGTTCCGTGAGGATGCTGAAGATGACACAGACTGGGAAAGGCTGCAAGCCCAGTCAAATGCGGAGGAGGCCATCGGTATGCTTATGAAGGCTTTCTTGAAGAAGTGGGGTGGAGTTACCATAACCTGGAAGCCCAGTGAGCAGTACTGGAGGTTCCAATATCGCTACAGAGGCATGGAAGGTGAAAAAGAAGGCGGCACCGAAGAAGAGGACGAGTACGTGCAGGAAAACAAGGACTTCGTCTTCGACGAATGAGTAGGTTCGGATTCGACAGCATTTTGAGCCTTTGGGAACGAGACTTTTCAGCGTAACCACCGACGATGGGTGAGAGAGACAACGTTGACCCATCACCGTTGGATGGCTATACGCTAGCTTGAGTGGTTGAGTTACCCAGCAGAATAAGTAGTTCTTGATAGCAAATCTTGACCTTCCTAAAAACAGCTTTCCGGAATGTGTATGTCGCTCAAGTGGTACTGCTAGGCAATGCCAACGAGAGAAGTCTCAACACCAGTTGCAACGACTATCAGAAGATACGTTACGACGTGCAGTGCATCCTCACTGATGTGGATATCTCATCCCATGGATTTGTTTAAGCGAGATCGTTGACAGCTGGAGTCCAGAATGAGTTCATCACGGCACTGAACGAGTACCAGCTCTTTGTCTTTCTTGTCTTCCTAACGTCTTTGGGCACCGATATTATTTCTTCATAAGATCGAGGACAATATAGAAGCAACTAGAGAAGCTTAATGACCCTATATCCATAGTGCAGAGACAGAGAGAAGCGACAACCGAACAAACGCGATACAACGGTATCAAAAGGAGTGAATCGGACAGTAGGAGTGGTAAAACTCAGATTCAAGATCAGTCTTGCAGAGCCCATGGAGCTCCAAGCATCTCGGCTATCGAGTCCAAGGCCCGCAAATGCCCTGTCCGTATGTAGTTCGAGATTTGACCTTTGACACCGCCCGTTGCGTAATCAAGCGCTACCTTTCCATAATTGTCTGTTATGTCCAGAGAAGCTTTCGCCTCGAGCAACCTTTGTACGGTGTCGAGAGTGCTCGACTTGGTTCCTCTTGCGGCAAGGTGCATCGCTGTTTGACCATTATAGTCAGCCGCATTGACAAAAGCACCATGTTCCAGCAGTACTGATGTTGCTCCAGATTTTCCCAAGTCGGCTGCAACATGTAGCGCGGTTCTGCCCGGATGTGCGATTTTTCGCTCAAAATCGGCGTTGGATGCGAGCATGGCTTTACACACTCCTTTCAGAGGTATAATATCTGGTGCACGAATCAGCTCCTCGAGGGGCGTCGTCATCCTTCCCTGGTTGTTGCATTTGCAAAAAGGATCGATGTCGAGCTGGGCCAACTCTGTAGCTGTAATTAAAGATTTGAGCTCATAGGACCCGACTATTCTCACCAACAGATCCGAGCGTTCCGTCAATGTCAATCTCCTCATCCATCCATTTCCAGCGCTACGCATAGCATTCTCAAGATCGTAATCCTCGAGCGAAAGTACACCCGCTAGCCATGAGGACCCAGGATGCTTAGCCAGCGGTGGAAGCAGTCTTACAAAGGAGAAACACTCCCAGCGCAGTACCAGAGCCAGGGTCAAGGGGAGATATTTCGCATGCCATTGACGTGCCACCCACTGACGAAACAATGCCTGATGCTGGTGGGAGAACATGTAATCGCGCAAGGCTGTCACTCGATCGTCCGGGTCTTGCAGCGAGATTGAGATGTGAGGCTCCGAGAGAACAGTATAGCGTTTTTCGGCCAAGGACCGAAACAGGTACCACAACAGGCCTTGTTCGGGCGAGAACCTTGTTGTGTGTGAGAGCCAAAATTCAGAAGCATGCTGGAGAAATTGGTAGGTTCGTGTAACAGCGTGGCTGGCATGATCAACACCCCGTGGAAGCAGCAGCTTTGAGGTCGCAGGGGTCGACTTTGACCTTTTGGTCATGAGGTCTTTTGCTTTGTTGATAACCACAGCGGGGAGTTGGTCGCTTAGGATTTGACTAGCCATCATCATGGGATCCAGAGATGCTTGAGGTTTTGACGACTTGATGAGTTGTGTCTTGAAGTCATTGAAGTTCAGATAAGTAACACAAACCTCACCAAGTTTGATGTCAGCTTCATCCTGTTGGAAGTGAAAGCCCTGTAGTATGATCTGCTTAGTCTCAAGGCTGCAGAAAAAGTCCTTGACGCTCAAATGCGCAAACTGTAATGTGTCGTCCAAATCATGGAGTGCAATCAGGCCATGGCACCAGCGAACGATACCTTTCGTGTTGTTAATCAGGCGATCTGGTTTGAAACAAGGATTGCAAGACTCCACTGAAAGTGCCTCCCCAAGCTCATCCAACGTCAGAGGTCTCTTTGCGGCAGCCATATATCGGAAGATCTTGTTACAAATCTCCAAACTACCTTCTTCGACTATTCTAGAGAGCAATCGATTGTACGTCTCAAGGATATCCTTAGGAAGGTGGTTCAAAGCCAGTCGTATGCTTTCATCTGTTTTCTGAGAGCAAAGCTCTTCGAGCTGAAACTTGACCCAGAGAATCCTGCCGCATGGTCATTAGACATTTCTAGACAAACCCTGAGGAATACTTACATTCCCTGGGATGCAGTACACAAGGCATCGACGATCTCTTGATAGAGGTCAGAGTCACCAGCCACAAGATCTTCATCTTCTTTCTTAGCGTCCACCAGTTGTTGAACAAGCTCTTTCAGATCCAACCCTGCTTCCGGCATATGAGTGCTGACCACAAAATTTGGCTTCAAGAACGTTTTCACGAGATCAGTGATACGATCGTCTCCGGCGAGGTAGACTTTCAGGCCAGGAAGTCGAAGCGTAAGACTGCGAAAAGTCTTGAGAAGGAGTTTCATCTCTCTAAGCGAACATTCGTCGATGCCATCCAGTATGACGACAACGCTCTGTAAGCTGCTGACAATGTCTGACAACAGAACTTCAAGAGACACGAGGTTGTGTGGATCTTCCAGCAGAGTGTCAATGCTGGCTTCGTTAGCAGCAAATCTACCATCGTCTTGGTCGAGCAACTGCCTGATAATGGACTGCATGATGGCCATGGCTTGTAGGGAGGTTTCGTCGTCATATTGACAGAAGAAGTAAACAAGCTTCTCAGTACTCTGGCTGTACTTGGCAGACAAGAATTCCACAACGTATCCGGTCGTGACAGTCTTTCCAGATCCCAGATTACCAGTATACCAGAACACACTAGAACCACTTCCGGCGATCCATTCGATGAACTGATCCGTCCGCGTGAGCCATTGACCTGTAGAGCCGTGCCTCTGTGTTCGAGCTTTCCAGTAAGCGATCTTGTTGTTGAAGGTCGAAAGTTGTTCAAGCTTGGACGCCTGACGAATCCCTATCGTTTTCGAGTCAATTCGTGACAGAAAAGATTGAGTGAACAGACCGAGACTCACTTCGGCGCTCAAGCTGCTTCTGCGCCAATCGATCGGCTTCAGCCTTCATCCGTTCTTTGCGGTGGATGATGGTCTCGAGTCTAGATCTCGACGCCTCCTCCCTCTCTGAGCGCTGGTCTTGTCTTTCGCTGATGCTGAGCTTGGCCTCGATCAAGCGGATTGTTTCCTTGACTTCGTGGCTAGATCTGTTTATCTGGGTAAGTATGGAATCGAATTCCGAGTTGAACGACCCAGTCATAGCTTTCAGTAGTTGTATGTATCCTGTGAATCGTCAGTACCAGCGAGCTTATGTCAAGCTAGATTAGCACAACGATTGTGAGTCGCCGCTTACCCACCAGTTCGACGAATTGCCACAACCGCTTGCTCACAGCATCGCACAACCACCGAGTAGAAGTCGCAAAGAGCCTTCTGTAGATTTGTAGAGCTTCCATAGAGCCTTTGGTATTCTTGGAATCTCGGGCAGCGTTTGCCGATGGTCATGAGCAGAGTCGAAAGCTTGTCAAAGTAAGTGGTAAAATTAGATGCAATCTACACGAATACAGTCAGCCATCCGAACGGAGTGGTGCTTGTACCCTGAGAGAAATCAGGATCAGCTAACCTGCAAAACAAGCTTGACGCTGCCCCATATAAGTGCAGCGACCTGAGGGTGCGAGGAAACAAATGTCTCGACAACACCAGAGAACTGCTGAATAGATTCCAGTAATGGCGAGAGGCGAGCAGCCACACATCGGCTCTTCCTTTTGGCATTCTCTTGATCGAGTTGATGAGTAAATTCAGCGACTGCATGAGCATCGGGCACTGCTTTTATAGCCTGTAACTTCGCTTTTTGGTCAGGGTCCAGGCAGTCCTGGAAAGATTTCAGAGCATCGCTCAGGGTGTCAGTTGGCGAGGTTGTGACAGCAGGCGGGATCGGAGATCGAGATCTGAGCAAAGATAGCATGATGAGGCTTCAGTCCCAAGGGTCAAAAAAGGCCCAAAGGTTCAAAAGAGCATTAACGGGTGAGTTTAAGGTATGGAGTAAAATCAGAGGCGACAGTGATTGATCAATGAAATGTGGATTAGCGATGAGGAAGACCCCGCCCGATCGGTATACTTATAGCATGCCATGCAGCATGTGCGCTCCTCAGCCTCACGGCACAGCCGACTCGACAGCGCTTACCGTGGCGTATGATTGCATCTCGGTCAGCCTGTCCCAAGGTACCTATCGGAAATGGGGCTTAGATCGGGACGAATGTATGAAAGCGTAGTATATCTCGCACTGACAACTAGGAGGAAAGGTCTCTCCCAGAGTCGACACCAAAACAGCGGGGTCAAAGCTTCATCGGGCTTCAAGGAAAGAGCCAGTCAACCACGGCATATCACGAGAGAAAAAGGCTACCTGCCCCTGCAATGATTCAGCGCGTGAATTCCGTGAGAAGATAGAACCTGGGTATCATATTCATCTAAAGGACCAAAATTCACTGATTTCCAACACAGACGCCTGCCTTTCATCCTTGCGACCTTCAGATGCATGCTGAACACAATGAAATCACTCTTCCTCGTCTCGGAACCTCATCATACCCTTGTTGATCTCTGTCGCAATCTCCTGTGCTTCTTCCCTCGTCGAAGCCTCGAAGTCGTACCGTTTGGTCTCTTTTTCACGGTAGACCAGCACGCGCACAATCTTGGGGTGCTTCCTACTGACTTTGCAACCCACCACACTGCTAAGATGCACGCTCGTCGTCTTGCCACCTGGAGGTGCCATCGCCGGATCAGCGTTAGCGTTCAGTGGATCTGTAGATGAGGCAGGCATGACGTGCATGAACTCTGCATCAAGGGCGAGAATCCTTGGGTGTGAGGGTGCGAAGGATAGAGGCTGGCGGCGGATGACGAGATAGCGTTTTCCCGCTCCACCGGCAAGACCCCAGAGTGCAGTCGCATTGATGTCGTTTGTGGATTTTGCGCTTTGTAAGCCCATGAATGGTTTTCGTGTTTTTGCTTTTGTATTTGTGGCGGTCTCGAGGAGCAGTGGTGCGTTTGGACTCTCGCTACCCGGACTGCCTACTGCGCTTACCATGCCACGACCATCGCCCACACCGACGAAGCGACGTCGGACAAGGTCGAGTGCCAATCTCTGACCAAGTGCTTCCACCGTACGATCCTCTGGTGCAACAGTCTGCGTACCGCGCACCTTGAGCACATACAGAGCTTTGTCGATGTTGAGCCTCTGGCATGCCGTAGTAAAAAGCTCAGCCAGATAGGTGTCAGATGTGGTTGGTATGGGCAGCAGTGTAGTCTGGAACGAGTGCGGATCTGTGTAGTGTATGGTGACCGTCTTAGACGAGCCTGTCCTTGGGGTGGAACGAGGAGCAGGAGCAGCTGGCGCATCCATCAGAGGTATGCTTGAGTTCTTCCTGGCCATAGGGGCAAAGGATGGCGTGATAGGATTGACATTGGGAATGTAAGTTGGAGCTGCGGGTGGAGCCAAGGTTGGGACGTCGGACAAGGTCCTCTGCATAGTGGCAGGCTGCGGTGTTGCTGTGCGAGAAGTGTCTGGTATGGGTGTACTAGAAGGCGCCAGACCACTTGGTTCACTGTATTGTGGCGTAGATTCCTCATTCGCTCTATATTGCTCTTCGGTGGCTCTCACGAGACCGAACTCATCCCAAGGCTTATCTCTTGCTCTCGCTCGAGGTGGCCGATTATTGTTCGAAGTGAAGTCTCCAAGGGGTTTTGTGCGGGTCAGGGCTGGGAAATCGTAGTCGACTTCTTCGTCTTCAACCATGCGCAAAGTCCAGCGATTCACGTTCAGGTCGTTGCCTTCTAGTGGCGGCTCAATCTTCTCCTCGGCATATCGCCATAGACTGAGACCGATGAGCTCAGCAACGATAGTCGGAACACCTTCCTTTGCGTTTTTGCGGATGGGTACTTGTATGGGAGATGAAGCTTTTGTCGAGAACGGAGCATATATCTTAATCCACAGAGGAGTCGATTCGCCCTTGCCAGATAATTGCGCAAACTGTTGAAGGGGGTTTCCAGCCTTTTGTGACGTGTGCTTCAAAGCTTTCGACAACAGACTGACAGGCTGAACATAACTGATAGGACGGCCTGCAGGAAGTCTCGGGAGATCTGGAGGAGGAGCCATCTGTCGCATGCGTTTGGGAGATGCTGAAATTTGAGGAGTGATAGCGGGCGGCATGTTGGGCACGTCTCCGGGGGTTGACTCGAGCGTGTCTACAGTAATCAAAGGAGCACCCATGCCTAGAAGCGACTCGGAGCCGGCCGTTCCAGCAAAGTCGTCGGATATGTCAGAGGCCTCGCCAAGATCAATGTCAGACTCGACATCTTCTCCTTCTTCCTGGATGCGGTCTTGAATCATCTGACCATGCTTGGCGGCGCGGTGCTGGACCCTTTGCTTACGGAAAGTGACCGGATCCGTCTCGTTCTCGGATGAGAACTCGCTGCTTGTGGCAGTGTCTCTCCTTGGACGTTGCTTGAAGAAGGAAACAGAAGGCAGGGAACCACGTCTTGCCGTTTCCTGACCAACAGATTTCGAGGGCGAGGCGTTGGGTAAGGGTGTCTCTTCTCCGTCTCTTGTGGTGTTTGTCGGGGAGGAGCCAGCCCTGAGGCGGACAGGCATCTTGCTGAACTTGATCTGGGAGATGGCGCTCTTGTCGTCGTCATCGTCGCTGTCATCGCTCAGGTCGCTGCTGTCGTCCTCTTCCATTTGCTCTTTCCGTCGACGCCTCTTGTTGTGGATGTTGACAGCGATGGTGTCCTGACTGCCCTGGCCAGTGACCATTCCTCCCTCTTCGTCTTCATCTTGCAAAGCGTAGGCGGGCGCGACGGAGCGTTGTGGAGCTTGAAAGTATTCGGAAGCGACAGCGGTCGGAATGGGAGGAGAGTATGTGCGTTTGATATCTTGAGGATTTGGTTGCCAGCCAGCAGCACGAAAGGCAGGGTTGTTCAAGACATTGGTATTGAGGGTAATGAGACGCTCGCCGACGCCGTCCTTGATGTGATGGAGGTAGCCGGCGCGTAGCTGGTAGATGGTGAAATCTTGGTTGTTAAGGAGCGACATGACGAAGGAGAGTGGGCCAGTCCTGCTGGCTCCTAGTGCATCGTGTCGGTCCTGCTGAATGAATGTGCCCCGCCAACACTTGGAGAGACGTCTGTTCGTTCTGGACTGCTGCTTGTTGCTGTCACTCTGAACTTACCCCAGCCTCGGCCCGCCCAAAGAACGTAAATCTTGGCAGCACTTGATGATCGTGTGCTATTTTGGGAGATCTCGCATCAAATCAATGGTAGGCAACGACTGGAAAAGGTCGCAAAGAAACGGAAAAGATTCCTTCAACACATTAAGTCGACCTGTATATCCATGCTTGTGATCAGGAAGATTGATATTGTTGATGCTCGGCGGAGTTTACAGATCAATGCTCCGACTTGGCAACAGCTCGGGCCCCACTTCCATCATCTTTCGCGACATGCGCTTTCACATCGAGGGCATACCAACTCTTACATCTCTGCTGTAGACTCATCATGGCTCTTGTCGGATACTCGGACAGCGAGGGCTCTGACTTGGAATCTCCAAATGTCGCTCCCGTACACGCCACCACGAAACCCTCAGCCAAACAAGCAAATTTCCAAAAACTGGTCAACCCATCAGCGCCACGTAAAATCAAAGTCGACCTCCCCACCGTACAGCCAGAAGCCGAAGCAGAAGCTCCTCCGGCGAAGAAGTCTCGTACTGCAGGAAAATTTGGCGGCTTCAACTCCTTCCTACCCGCTCCGAAACGCGCCGCCGACGCCAAAAAAGGCCTTGGATCTGGTGTGAATCTCAAGACTGGCGCCGAGCCTGCCTTCAGCAGAGAAAGAGTAGAGCCAGATCCTTCGGCTTTTGTTCCCAAACCCACAAACGATGAGCCCAAGGACAATGCAGACACATCATTACCAGCGCCTTTCCAGGACGAATCACCACCAGAGGTCAAGCCAGTAGGCAATGCTATGAAGTTCAAGCCTCTGTCTGTCACCCGCAAGAAGGCTCCTAAGAAGAAGATACTGCCCAACGCTACTCCTGTCGGCCCACCACCGGTCGCGCAACCAGTCACACAAACACCACAACCTCCAGCGCCCAAACCAAAGATCTCTCTGTTCTCAGTCACACACGACGACAACACGGCACCAGCGTCCGCTCCCGAGGCAGACTATCAACCTTTACTCGCCGAGCCAGAAGCGGCACCTGTCGAAACCTTTGACTCGACCATGGCTGCCCCGGCTCCTGTACCTGCAGATCCCAACTCTCTTACCGCTATTGCCGACGATCTAGGCTTGTCAGCAGGAGAGCGCAGAAGGTTGTTCGGTCGCAACAAAGATGCTGCCTCGATCGCCAACGTCACATATCTCAACATGGAAGAAGAATACAACAACAATGAGCAGGCTCGCATTCAAGGCCAGGCTGTCGAACACAGAGCTGTCAAAGCTGTTGCTCCTGGAAAACACAGTCTGCAACAGCTTGTCAACTCTGCATCCACTCAGAAAGAAGCTTTGGAAGATGCCTGGGCTCAGGGCCGTAGGAATAAGGCGGAAGCTGGTAGCCATTATGGTTTCTAAGCATATCATGACTTCACGATCATTAATGAATATTCTCTTCTCGAGCGCTCAGACCTTGTAGTCGTCCGCGTAAAGTATCATTGCATTTCAAGGTGTGCTTGCCGAGGCTGCCAGGCTGTGTTTGCACCTGCTTCTTCTTAGGGCTTTCCACTTGCCAAATACCCAGACGTCGGTGAACCCTTATATCCATGCCAAAATTTGTTTCTGTCAACAAAAGCGGCGGTGGTCTAGTGGTCAAGACGCTGCATCAACGTGTCTTGCAATCACAAGCTCGTGGAGTTGTTCCTCCGACCTGTTTAGGACAGGAAGGGGTGCAACATGACGATGCAGAGATCGTGAGTTCGAACCTCACTCGCCGCATTATCTTTTTGCTCTTGTTTCATCAGGAATGCCCAATCTGTAGAGCAGTCCTATTTTGGCAACAGTCAACAAGCACAGCACATTTGATGTTAGAGGGTTGTCGATCTCGTAAAAGGCAAAGACAGGCTGAAGGATGCCCCAGTCGTGACGTCTATACATGATCATGTGCGATCATACATCACACTTTCACTGCTTAAAACATATATGTAGTCTAACGACTTCTCAAGAACCCCTCTTCTACAACGCCCACCATTCTTACCCTTCTGAATCCATCCTCCCGCTCCCAATTGAATCACTATGCCAAACCCATTCTCACCACATGGCTCCAATGGTCCATTGTACGTCCACATCTCATCTTCAGAAATGTATGTCACTTATCAAAACATCAGGCGCCAAAATGCAGTCTTGCTCTCCATCCTCGCTGCGGGTGGTGCGGGGTATTGGCTCCTCAAATCGAGATCTTTACAACGCGACCAGAAGAGGCAGGAACAGATCTACATGAAACAGAGAGAACACATCGATACGACAAAAGTCGATCATTGAGATGGAATTGTCGATGGGCATCTTTATACGATCTTAATGATATAGCATACGATATCAAGGTGGTGATGCTAAGAATGACGAAACTGGAACACACTCCGAAAGTGTGGGGCGATTTGTTGTTTCCAGGTTTCCATCTTCAATCTCATCTTGTGACTTTGACTTTTCCATCAACTACTGAACTCAATCAACATAATGGACGTGGAAATCAAAATGGAGTATCCGCAAGAAAGACTCAGTATTGCCGTGCTCGGTTGTGGTTGGTCTTTGCAGCAGAAACCCAATACTCTGAACCACCGAAGCTGATGCCAGAACCAGGCTTCATGGGAACCGCCATCATCAAAGGCTTACTCACCAGCATCCGCCCTGGACACCCAAACTCTGATGACTTCAAGATGGAAATATTCGCCTGTGTCCGGTTCCAGGAATCTTTCGAGCGCGTGCAAAAAGCTCTTGGCGATGAGGCCTACCGTGTTCAAAGCGCTACACATCTACACGCATGGGCTCAAGCTGTGGACAGAGCAGATGTAATCATGTTGGGTATTCCACCTGCAGAACTCAAGTCCATCTCAGAGAATGTACCACTATGCAAGTCGCTGCGGGGAAAACTCGTTATCAGTTTACTGGCAGGCACTTCTTGCGAGCAGATCACGGATGCTTTTGTTCAAAACGAACAGACGAATAGGGCGAGTCAGTTCAATGTCGTGCGAGTCATACCCAGTATCGGAGCGCAGAATCTGGATTCGGTTACGATGATTGCTGATACACCGCATGCCGGAGATGACCAGAAGGCTATGTGTGATTGGATCTTCAAGCAGATTGGGAGTGTGCATTATCTGTCTGAGAAGCTGATGGATGCAGCTACTGCTACGCATGCGACTTGCAATGCTCTGGCTATAGTTGCTATCGATGCTATCACGGATGCTGCGGTGGCAGAGGGTATACCTCGCTCACAGGCAATGGCGTTAGCGGCACAGAGTTTGAAGAGTGCGGCTGGTCTACTGGATACTGGTATGACTCCTGAATCACTCAAGGAGTCGATGTCTGTGCCGAAAGGAATCACAATCAATGCACTTCTCGATCTGGACAAGAATAAAGTCAGATCGGGAGTGTCCGATGCAACTAGAAACGCCATAAAGTACACGAGGAACATGAATTAAAGAAACCAACTCTATATCAAACTCCAAGAATCTATATGCTGGCGGACAACCATCGAGCACTCTTCACTCGGTTTTCCTGTCAAAATCATAGTCCGGCAAGTCGAACTCAGGCATCTTATACCCGCCAAACCAACGGGAGATGCCACTCCAGTAATCAAGCCAAATCAGCGTCCGAATCATCCACACACCCAACCTCGTCTGCGGAACAAACAGCTGCGGCCCTCCTTTCGGTGCACTCTGCGCCTTCTTAACATATCCAGCCAACTTATCCTCATAAGCCTTAAACGCAACCTCTGGCTTATCCGGAGCATTCGCAATCTCTCCAGCAAGCATATACCCACCCAAAATCGCAAGTGTGGTTCCAGTTCCTGTGAAAGAGCAATACGCAGCATCCCCCACCATCGCACATCTTCCCTGTGACCATCCTCGGCCTCCAAGTTCGATTTTTGCAACATCTTGGAGGTAGAAGTCTTGGGTGTCTTTCAATTCCTTCAATTACCCTTGTAGCTTCCCATCCTGCATCCGCGAAAATTTCCGCCAAGGCTGCTTTTTGCGCTTGCATACCTTCTCTTTGTACTTTCCGCAGTAGAGGGCTATCTTTACTGAGGACCAGGTATCCAGAACTGACTTTATCGTCTTTGGGACGTATCATGATAAATCTTCCTCCTACTGCATTATACCCTCTCGACCGCGGAGAATCTTGATCTTGCCTTGGGATAGAGAAATAAGCAACCCAGCAATTCTGGCTTTGAATGAAAGCTTCAGAATTGCTGTTTTCGAGAATCAAAGCCCGGGTTTTGGAGCGGAAGCCATCGGCTGCGATGAGCATGTCGTAGGTTTCTTGATTGCCGTTTGATGTGGTGATGGTTATTGAGTCCGAGGTTTGCTGTAAGGAGGTTATACTGGTGGAGAAGAGGAAGTTTACATTGGGGAATGTGGTTGCTGCGGTGTATAGGATATTGCAGAGATCCCCTCTCATGATTTCAATTTCTGATGTAAAACCTGCCATGCTCATCAGCAGTTTCTCTCACCATCATGTTCAATCGTCATAGTTAATGAACTTACCTATATCACTCCTCTCATCTCCCACATCAAAAGTCGCAAATGGCACATCATTCTCATCCACAAAGGCAACACCTTTCTCTCCTGTACTTTTTTCACGTATCTGCTCTTCCACACCCATTCTTTGGATGATGGGGATGGCAGGGCCTGACATGTCTATTCCTTGACCTAAAGTACGGAGAGAGGGACTGCGTTCGAGGACTGTGACGTTGAAGCCCGCGAGACCGAGGAAGTAGGCTGTTGTGCTGCCTGCGATTCCAGCGCCTGAGATGAGGATCTTCTGAGCGGGCATGATGGGGAGAGGGAATTGTGTGAGAAAGGAAGTGGATGATGGATGTTTTGGGAGAGTGTGAGATAAGGAGGTTTGAGATATCTGCAGATGTTTCTGGATTGATAGAACCTCGAGTCACGCAAGAAGAGAGTGGCATGAAATGACAAGTGAGAATATTCAGTTGAGCAAAGAGGTTCTTTTGGATATTGTGAGTTGCTTGGATCCTACTGCCTTGCTGCATCCTTCTCGGGGACGGTTCCCCGATATATGTGAATCTCGGGCACCCGGCCGAGATACATTCCCTCTAATCAGCTGTCGGATCCTTCATACTGATAAGTGGATGATGTCGCTGTCAACGCTCAAATATTGTGGTTTTCTCGTGTATGCGTCTTCAAAGTCGGCATGCTGAAGGCCAGTCCGGAGTTGCTCCCATTAAGTTACAGTAGCGAGCCGCAAAAACTCATTTTTCGGTGCGGCTGAACTCTGATCATTCAACGTCATTTCCCCTGCCTGTGATGGTGATTCTTGTCATCTGCCATGAAGCTAATAATACAGCATATCCATGAGGGAGAAAGCTGTCTATACCACAAGCAAGATATGCTTGAGAGAGTTTCCTCAAGCGCGAACCTCTTGAATGGTCGCTCCACGGAGGGATCAAAACTAACCCGGCACTGTCGGCCCTATCAGAAAACTAGAGTCTAGAGGCGTCTTATTTCCGCGCTCCTTCCTGCAATCCTGCTGTGCTTTCGCTTGAAAGCCTTGGAACTGTTTGCTGGTTGGGAAGTGGATCGCTCGCCCGCAAATAGGAGAGACACTAGGCACGCCGGATGAGCGCATAGCTTGCGGTGCGGTTTGGCAAAGATGTAGGTCTGTCTGCTTGTTTGTTTCCGCGCGACATTCCTCTTCTTCTTGCGACAATCACATCTTTCGATATACCCAGGGCTCGCGTGGTCGCTATTACGATGTTACGAATTAATGCGCGCGGTGCGGTGCTCACATCTATTATCGCATTAGTACTGGTTCTGCTTTTTGTTGCGCAATGGAAGCGCAATGAAATCGAGACATGGCGTGGTGCTTATGCTGCCTCAACACCGGATATCGCCAACCAGGACTCCAAACTGGACGACATCGCCGAGTTCAAGGACGATGCTGCCGCTCCTTCCCCTCCAGACTTCACAGCTGCAAACTCGACATTAGGTGTAAGCACCTTGCTACCACCACTTGCGACTGAAGAAGCACATCGCTGACACAGAACCAACAGTTCCAAGCCATCCTCGCTCTCTCCCAAGGAACAAAATGGCGAGTCGACGGCCTGCACGCCGCAGCAAAAGTCGCCGGCATCACCGTAACCGTACCCCAACAACCCAAATGGAGCGACCCCTTCATCAAAGCCTTTCAAGACTTCGGCCCCATCGAAGCCCACGGCGCAGCAATGGCATGGCTAGGCCACCTCGACCTCCTTAAATTCGTCATCCAAAACAACTGGGGCTCAGCTCTAATCCTCGAAGACGATATGGACTGGGACATCGATATCCGCCGCCAAACACCCGCAATCGCAAAAGCAGTCAGGGAATTGACAAAAGCGAAAGGAGGAAAAGAGCCATATGGAAAAAACTGGGATGTGCTTTGGATGGGTCATTGTAGTGATCCACCTCCATTTAAAGATGAAGGCAAAATCATCACGTTCGCAGACAACACTACTGCTCCTTTGGATAAATACCGCGGTCTCAACCCTCGCCTCAAAGATGTGGTTAAAGACCACCAACGCATCGTCCACTACTCCATAAACCCAGTCTGCACCTTCGCCTACGCAGTCTCTCATTCAGGCGCCCGCAACCTCCTCGCTCACGCATCACTCGGCAAAGGAGGAGCTTTTGACTTGATGCTTATGCATGCCTGTCAAGATAAAGTACTCAAATGCGTTTCTGTCAACCCGGAAGTGTTTGATCCGTATTTCCCTGCTGAGGGGGGTGCGAGTGAAGTTAGAGCTGGAGATGCGGGAGTGGATTTTGATCATGAGGTTGGTAAGGGCATGGGACATACGGATAATACGTTGAATAGTGCGAGGTGTTTTGCGCAGTTTGGGAAGACGTGTTTGGAGTAGGCATCGCGGATGTCTTGTTTGCATTTTTCCTTTTAGCGATTAGCGAGTTTTATTCTTACTTTGGGTAATGAGGATAGCTTACTTGGATTCTTTCAACAATATCTGTTCTGAGCTCCGTGTTTCCACGGCTAAGGTTTACCGTTTGAATCTCCTGAATTGACAGGATCAAAGCGCTGGCTCCTTCAAGAAGAGTTCAACATCGCATGTCCAGGTTGTAAAGGTAGGTAGTATTGAATGTCCACAGAGACACACCAAGCTCTCCTGGCAGGATACTCCGAGCTCTGACTATCTTCTGCACAGGTCGATATGGACTCAAACAAAATACAATGGTCTAACACGATCAACGACATGACAAGGTAGAACATATCACGACGGTCGAGGGCACAGTGCATGTCAAAGTCGGAAAGAAAGATTTTCAGAATAGATAGATACAGTTGAATCGTAAGTCAAGCTAATCAAAGCTAAGGGTCATTAGAATAAGTCACACCATCATCATGGCAATTCGTTTAACCGAACATGGCATCGCCGAGTCTGATGCTGACGGTCTTGGTCTGGAGGTAGTTGTCCAGAGCAGCCTCACCAAGCTCGCGACCAATACCCTAAGAGTAACAATTAGCAGATGTTTTGACGTGAATAGCACAGATACACATACCGAAGCCTTGAAGCCACCGAAGGGAAGCTGCCAGTGAAGAGTGTTGTATGTGTTGACCCAAACGGTACCAGCCTTGAGGGCGTTGGAGACCTCAATGGCGGTGTTGAGGTTGGATGTGTGGACGGCAGCGGCAAGACCGTATGTGGTGTTGTTACCGACGCGGATGGCGTCAGCCTTGTCCTTGAACTTGGCGATCGAGCAAACGGGTCCGAAGATCTCTTCTTGCATGATGGACATGTCGTCCTTGACGTCGGCGAAGATGGTGGGCTCGATGAAGTATCCCTCGTTACCCTTACGCTTACCACCAGTGACGACGGTGGCACCCTCGTCTTGTCCGGCCTTGATGTATCTGTTTAGATGTTAGTGTGTTGCTCTCAAAGAGGAAGTATCAATGGAAAGACATACCCCATGATTCTGTCGAACTGGAGTTGCGAAACCTGAGGACCCTGGAAGGTGTCGGCAGCGAAGGGGTCACCGACAACGTTCTTCTGGGCACGCTCCTTGAAGCGCTGGACGAACTTGTCGTAGATACCCTCTTGCACGTAAACTCTTGAACCAGCACAGCAGCACTGGCCGTGGTTGAAGAAGATACCAAAGTTGACCCATGAAATGGCGTTGTCAATGTCGGCATCGTCGAAGACGATGTTGGGGGACTTGCCACCAAGCTCGAGGGTGACCTTCTTCAGGTTGCTGCCAGCAGCGGCCTTCATGATTTGTCTTCCGACGAGAGTGGATCCGGTGAAAGCAACCTTGTCAACGTCCATGTGCGAGGCGATGGCAGCACCAGCGATCTTTCCGAAACCAGAAATGACGTTGACGATACCGGCAGGGAAGCCAGCCTCCTTGCAGAGAGTGGCAGCGTAGAGACCGGACAGAGGAGTCTGTTCGGCGGTCTTGATGACGACGGTGTTACCACAGGCAATAGCGGGACCGATCTTCCATGCCCACATGAGGAGGGGGAAGTTCCAGGGAATGATCTGACCACAAACACCGATCTGGAAGGGTCGTCAATAACTGATTTCCAATGACATTCATGACTTGACTTACGGGCTCCTTTCTGATGTAGTTGAAGGTGTCGGGGCTGGTGTCGACAACCTTACCCTCGATCTTGTCTGCCCATCCACCGTAGTATCTCAAGCAGCCAGAAGCGGCAGCAACATCACCCTTTGCCATTGTGAAAGCCTTGCCGTTGTCGAGAGACTCAATGGCGGCGAGTGTGTCTGATTCTCTGTCAAAGAGGTCGGCGAGCTTGACCAGGAGCTTGCCACGGTCACAGGGAGTGACCTTGCGCCAGTCACCCTCAAAGGCCTTGCGGGCAGCTGCAACAGCAATGTCGACATCCTTCTCGCTGGCCTCGTGGACCGAGCAGATAACCTTCTCGTTGGAGGGGTTGATGACCTCGAAAGTCTTGCCGTCAACACCCTTGACGAACTCATTGTTGATGAACAGACCAGTGGGCTGCTCGTACTTGCCCGTGTTCGGGGTCTCAAGTTGGATTGAAGTCATGATTGTGGATATATATGTGTGGGTATCTCAAAACACAAAAAACAAGGGAAGAGAAGAACAGGTGGGCAGAAGAGAGGCGGACTCGATCAAGGTATTTGTACTCAGGGTACTCATCTCTGTAAGCTTCACACATTCTGGGTCCACCGAGCCAGTCTCCACTCGTCCTCGAGCGGGCCATGCCAGATTGGGCTACAAATGGGAGATGATAGGCGACCGCAGACCTCGGACTCGCGGAGTGTGTTTGGTTAGGCGGGGCAACAGCCAGACTACCCCGCGCGCTGTCCTCTTCTTGGTGTTCCCGGGGAAGGAACGATGAACCATGCCTGAGTAAGAACCAAAGGCGCTTGAATCAGCCACCACATGTCTGTATCTTCCTGCAGTCGTCAGTCGACATCCGTTGCTCCTTGAGTCGAGATCTATCTTGCCGAACACAAAGGACCAACTCGATATCTTCTCGCAAGCATTGCCCCAAGATCCCGAATCATGTCAGTGCGTCGAAACTGCTCGGGTGAGTTGCCTCCGAGGTAAGAGCTGCCACATAATTATTACCAAAGCTCGTTGGACATATTGATCTGAGTGGTCAATGGCAGCCTCGGGTTACCTCCTGGATTTGAACTGCTATAAGCCGCTTCACCACACCCCTCCCTGATCCTTACAGCTCTTCCCCGTCTCCGCATCTTGTAGGACCCTCACGCAGAGTTCCGTAAGACCGGCTACCAGCACAATCTTGGCACTCATCTCCAATGCATTGAGAATCCGTATATGCCCGGATCGCATATAGCTTCAAATCTGTGCTATCGTTCATTACCTCGCAGTTATCTTGCAGACCCTTTGCACCGACCATATTATTTCCTGTGGGGCGAGCTTCCGCATGGACTTGCCCAAAAGTACACAAGCTGCGTGTCAAGGTGGCTCGTGGGTCTAGACGCCGTTTTGAGGAGCGGAGGAGCTCTCATTTGTAAGCCAAACCTTCTCCTCACAAGTATCAACATCAAGGTACCGTATCGAGATTGCGTCTGCCGCTTTTTGGCAGTCAATTTCGGGGCCCTTCTTGACTGCAAAGGTCCTTCTTGATATATCCCGTCTACTCAATTCTGCAGGCCTATACGATTCGTTTGTGCTTCTTCCTCAAGGGATATGCCAAAAAGAGAGGACATTGTCAAAAGCGGGCTCTCGCCAAGAGTGCTCTACAGCCACACTGGAAGCTCTGCTCGAGGCCGGCGGCTGAATTTGAGCTTCAAATTCTTCGGAATCCTCGTCGTCTGACTCAGGTGGTTCACTGTCTGAATCTTCTTCTGAGGAATTCGAGTCGGAGTCTGAGCTGGAATCGTCCAAACCCACGAGATGGCTTGGACTGCGACGTTGACCAGACGTGGTTATGAGCATTGGTTCACGACGACTGAGGATTGTATTGCTCACGGCAGCTATGTTGGTCGTCAGTACTGGTAAGACGCGGTGGGTCTAGACATGTGCTTACCAGTGCTTGCGTGCAGTGCGAGGTCTGGCTCTATGCGACCCTCTCTGCTTGTAATGTCTCGCCAGACTCTGACCTTGCCGTCTGTGCCACCAGCCCAGATATCGATCTTTCCATATGCGTCATTCGCCAAGTCGAACGAGAGCTTGAGTGTGGTATGAGCTTTTCGGCCAGAGAGGTGACTTAGGCGTTGTCCGGTGTGTCTGATGTCGTAGACAAGCAAAGCGTCGCTCTGGCGCTCAGCAACAAAGAGGTAGTTCCCACACGGGCTCCAAGCAAGTTGGCTGACACCATTTCCCTTGAGCAGACTATCGTCGGCGTCGTTGTAACTCAAATCGAAAGCGGCCATAGATTCTCCTTGTCCAGCATTCTCGAACAAGCCTACCTGACGGTTGTATGTGCCTGCAGCCAGGATGTTGTCACTGGACAGAGCCAGAGAAGACACGATACCGCCAATGCCACTGGCGTCGGCTCCATAAAGTTTCCTTGCCTTGCGGCCTTTTCTCGTTGCACATTCGTACACCGGACCATCCTGATTGTGTATGTCGAAGACTGCGAGGGTATCTTTTGCGCCTGCGACAAAGTGGTCGTTGTCGACGAAGAGGAGGGATGAAGGGGCGATGTAGGCTTCGGTGAGGTGGTTCTGCCATGTGTAGGATGCGTGGGTATATGCGAGATCGAGGGCGTTAATCAGACGGATGGGCAAGTCTGGCTGTGAGGTCAAAAGTAGGGTTGTCGCGGGATTGGTGACGTCGAAAGCAGGATGGAGGGTGAGTGATGTGAGCTTCAACGGCGATGTTGCAGAGCAGTATGGCGAGACTTCAGCAGGCTTGTCGTCCGAATGGATAGAAGGGCTTGGACAGGTTAGCTAGACAGAGCCATGAAAAAGATAGAAGCAAAGAATGAATGAGAGAAGAAAGAGAAATCTACAGGTCCTTACACTGCAAAAGTTCTCAGGATGAGATCCTCGTTATATGTAACTACAGCGGTGCCGTCTGACGAAAGAAGAGCGTGACGGAAGCAGTTGCTCTCGTCTTTCTGCGGACGAGTCGCAAGGCCGTGAACTTGATCGGCCCAGCCGGGATGCGCTTCGTCGACCGTACAGCGATATTTGTCGCCTGTTGAAGCGACACATCGTAGAGTCGACTCCCCTGCTACAGCAGCCTCATCCGCGACGGCATCTTCAGCCATGACTTTAACAATTGAAGTTTTGCAGAAAGTGCAAGGGCGGAAGAGATGCGGAAGGGAGGAGCTTTGACCGCCAAACCCCCGGCCGAGGTGAACAGCGGAGCGACAGCGCTGTGCCTGCCCTTCTGGAATTTTCCATCGACAGCAATACATCAACCGCCATCTTCCTACTACCACAAACATCTAACAAGCTCATCTCCCTCTTGTCCAATCCACCCTCGTCGCATCCTCCACCGCCAAAATGGTACATTCACACCACTCGCCCCCAACACCGCGCAAAGCTCTAGACTAACAATCACTCAGTCCACCATCGCCGCCAAGTCCATCAAGGCCCTCGCACCCCTCCTCGACCGCGTCCTCGTCCAGCGCATCAAGGCCGAGACCAAGACCGCCGGTGGCATCTTCCTCCCCGAGTCCGCCGTCAAGGAGCTCAACGAAGCCAAGGTTCTCGCTGTTGGCCCCGGTGCCTTTGACCGCGATGGAAAGCGCATTGCTCCTTCCGTCCAGCCCGGTGACAAGGTTTTGATTCCTCAGTTTGGTGGTTCGCCCATCAAGGTTGGTGAGGACGAGTACTCGCTTTTCCGCGATCACGAGTGAGTTTGCGCCCCTTGCTTTGCGATGTGTTTCGAGACACTGCTTTGCAGTTGAGATACGAGGATACAGAAGACTGACTGAGGACAACAGGCTTTTGGCCAAGATCAACGAGTAAACTTATGATACCCCTTGAGATACTGCAACTCTCCGCTACGACTATACTCCACAAAATCCACATACCGCGCATATACTTGTATCAACACATTTCACCACCATTTTGACGAAACCTCGAAATCGCTTTCAAGCTTGCAAGAGAAGAGAGAAGAGAGAAAAGGCCCGTCTTTGTAGTCATAGCAATATCCTTCCATCTTGTTGTATTCTATCAGCAACCCTTTCCAAAACTTTTGCCAAATGCCTGATATGCCAATCAATGCTTTCTATGCCTTTTCGCCTCGTCTATCCAACTTGACACTCCAAACTTCTTCCATGCATCCTCATCAACAATACTTCCGGCCTTTTGCTCTACATCAAACAACCATTCTTAATAGACGAATGCAACTCGCTAGCAGCGACTCTTTGACGCACTCCATTGATGGAAACAAACACTTCGACCTGCCATTCATACCACACTTTTCTGTCATCAGTTTGGCGCCACATGGACACTTCAATCTCTGAGGCCGTAGGGATGGTAAGAGGAGTCTGTCATATTTCAATTAGCAAAATTCTCCAATAGCTCAAAGGGTGTAGGGAAAGGAGGTCATACCTTCAGAGGGAAGAAAATCGGGAACCAAGAAATCATATCCTTGCTCTTTGCCTCCATTGTATTGGGGTTGATACTCAATTCAATGGGTTTCTTGCTCTTGTCTTCAGGCGTGTAGAGCACGGTTTCAAAGTATCCGCCTAGACCGTGACAGACACCTCTGGTCGAGGCTGTGAAACGCAAATGGCAGAATCGCGCATTGTGTTCATTCCAACCGTCACCGCCTACCATACCACTACCGCCAGCTTTTACACTGCCTCCTCTGCGCAAAGCAGATTGCTGCAAGATAGAGTTAGGCAAAGGATGAGTGAATTCCCAAGCAGTCTGGATATCAGGAGTTTCCGAGTCGCCAGAGATGCATAAGTCATCGTATTGGTGTAACATAGTTACATAAGGCAATTCCCACTTATCCTTATCAGCATCACCTCTTCCCAACAAATCAGCATAGATTTTAGGGTGTGCGATGGGGGTAAAGTGGGCTGTGTAGGATGTAGGCACACTGACACCGTGTCCAGGATGCAAAACATGTTGAACGCCATCCAAGCATTCGGGACTGAGTTCGTTATCTGCGAAACTACCCAGCAGCTCTGAAACCAGAATGTCTACTTTTGCGGGTGTAGAGTCGGTAGAGAGAAGGGGGCCTTTCCAAGCGCGCATATCGGTTTTTACGACTGTGACGCGTTTGTTCCAGAGTGGATCGGTTAGGTTGCGGCGTTGAAGTAACACATACGCATTAGGGTTTTTCTCTACTGCCCATTGCTGAACAGGGATTCCCGTGCTGGCTGAAGCTTTCAAACAGCGAGTCACCAAGGGTCCACGGCCAGCTCCCACCACCGCAACAATAATCGGTCGTTGCAATTTCTTATGCAAGTCTTTGAGGGCAGCGGCAACAGCACGTTCATACCACTCATACTTGATGGGATCTTTTTCGAAAACCTCGTAAGTGATGGATTCGAGATTATCGGTTAAGGGCTGCAAAGGCGATTGCAGGAAATCTTGGTATCCGGCTGCGAAGCGGTCGATGATGGGGCGAGGAGGTTGTGTGCGTTGGAGATGGCGCATGTAACTCAGGTAGGGAGTCAAGTCTTTGGGTTTTTGGTTCTGTTGCTGTTTGCGCTTTGATTGAGATTGAGCTGGAGTGGGAAGATCGGGAGAAACGGATCTGTTGGGGAGGTTGACGGGCATGCCTGGGTGGTCTTGACCGGGGATGGGACCGACGTCGGATAGTATGATCCAGGGGACGGTCTTGAGACGCATGTAGCGGGTGAGTAGAGCCTGGATGGGTTTGTTCAACACAGGAAAGCCCTTTGCATTGTCCACGAAGGTCGACTTGGGAAGAATTAGAGTACGCAGAGGCTCGGAGAACCAACGCGATTGAATTGCTGAAGAAGGCAACTTCTGAGGAATCTCGAGGGCGACGGTGAGTCTAGGGTGGTACTTGCAAGTCGATCTGATCAAGTCCCAAGTATCCCACGACCAGAGAGCATCGGTTGCAACTGATTGCAGGGTCTTGAATGAGTCTCTTGCGCGGCCAGCAAGAGTCAATCCATCCTGAGATGCTTTGCTCTCGGTAGGCTGCATGGGAAGCAAGATCTGCAAGTTGATGTACGGACCAACCTCCAGCGAGTGCCAGATAGCTCTAGCGTACTGGCTGACCACAGAAGAAGCCTCGAGGTTAGGTCCTTGGATCATGATGTTGTTGACACCGCAGAAAGCAGCATAAGCAACTTCATGGTTGAAAACTTGACGAGAAACATGGGCAATCACTGGGTCCGGAGAGGCAAGGTCGATCCAGGTACTCGTGCAACAAATCATTGTGCTGACGTACTCATCAGGTACGAGATTTGTGTCTTCGGGGGTGAGAGGTGCAACAAGAGGATAAGGCACAGCGTTTGCGTCAGAGGATGCTGACACGGCCTCGAAGTATGCGTCCACCAATGCCAGGGTTCGTGCTTGGAATCCAGGGGATGTGATGGGTCTGGTCATCATATCATACTGCAATGGTCATTAGCCATGTTCTTTCTGGTTATTGTTGAATAGCATGTATGATAGCAAATCCGAAGCATCAAGACTTTGGCTGGAAAGCTGCGTCGCAGTCTTGGACTGTAAGATACCGAAGATACAAGCAACCAGCAGCACCTCGAATGTACAAATGTATTCCGAAGAAAGAAAAACAATAGGAAAGAAGGTCAAAAAACAACTTACACCAGCATCTTGGGCCTGGTTGCCTAGCTCGGTCGTCACAGGTACGGTTCTCTTCGTCTCATGTTGTCCAATATAGAAGTAGGTGTTTTGCTGCTCCGGTGGAGCAACTCCAGGTAGGGTCTCCATTTTCTAGGTCGTCAAAGGGTTGATAGAAATGTGCTTCAGCATCAATGTTCAGCGTTCATCAAGGTCGCAGGAAATTTCGAGCGTGCCAAGAATTTTGGATGTTTGGCGTTTGGAGGGCAACCTTGTCTTTCGATAAAAAGAAATACGAACCAAAGGAACGACCTTTCAAGGGCTCAAAGACTAGATAAGTTTGACTGGTCACCACGATGTAAATACCTTCCACAGTGTCGAGCACAAACTAGGTCCACGATAACGACATCATCAAACGTTAGTCAAATGCGATCTTCGAATCCATGCTGTGTCTCGGGACCTACTACAGTGTCAAAGAGATGCAACATCTTACAGCTCATGTACCATCAAGTGCCGCAGAGTACAATGAACAAAGGAGGCTCGGACAGACTCAGTAAGCTGGATGCTGGACGTCAGATATTAGGCATATTGACTAGGTAAACAGCATGATGGACATCATGATCGTCTTGTTTCGGCAAGACGCCGATCTGTGTCTGCAACGACTACCAGTCTCGGTGCACATCTGAAGGCAACAGTGATGCCATCGAGAAGCTCATATCAACATATCCCACCGTATCGTGACACAGCATATAACTTGGAACTTCTCTCCAGCTGACTTCGTTCTCCAATCCAGTCGACTAAATTTAAGAAATATATAGCCTCCCACGGGTCTTGTCTTTCGACTTCTTGACACTTCGAGAGCCGTTTGAATAATGCTTGAGATGAGCTAAGCTTCCACCTCCCGGCTTCCTCGGCATCTAATCTCAACCCCTCTATGGCAGTCTCTCCGCTTCCCACAGCACGCAAACATCGCAAGTGCCGCTCTTCGGGATCATCGATCACCACTGCATCAGGTTTCCTGAGTCGTGAGAAGATACACAAGCTATGTACCGGCCAGAAAGATCTGTAGCCGACCTGATCGTGAATTTCCCCGGACCTTCCCCTCATTAAACCACCTGCCAAGATGAGGAGAATAAGCTCGATATATCACGAGTCAATATACTTTTCTTTTCTGACTACCACCGAGCCATATGAAGTTACATCATGAGGCGTTCTTGCAATGGTATGGAGATTCCTTCAGTATGCAGACTCTAGTCATGCATTTGCAATACCCCTCTTCCAGCGGGATCGTGGAGAGAGATGTCCCGAGTTGGCGATGCTATAAAAGGTAGGTCGCGAAGTACCTTGATGAGAAACAAGACAATCTCAGCTTCAAGCTCTTTCACGAGAAGATGCATCGTCCATTGAACACAATTGCCGTGGCTCTGGCCACCATCGGTCTTGCTGGAGCACAGAACAGCAGCTGGAATCACAATCTGTTTACCTCGAGTCCACCAGTATATCCGAGTCGTATGTCTTCACTCCCTTGAGCCTTCAATCCTTTTGACTTCTGTCAACTCCAAAGCTATCAGCCATACCCAATGGGCAAAACCTTCTGACTGTTCACAGCGGAGACTGCTGGCATTGGCTGGGAGACTGCTTTGGCTCAAGCAGAAGCCTTCCTAGCCAATCTCACCCTGGAAGAGAAAGCTGGACTAGTCACAGGTGAGACAGGGCCAATTCAAGCACGACGACTTCAGCTCACAGACTCCTGTTCAGGCTCTGCTGGACCTTGCGTAGGCAACATTGCTCCTATCGAGCGTCTAGGTTTCGATGGTAAACTCCACCACATCTGACACATCTTTCTCAAAGCCCGTTCACTGATCAATCATACAGGACTCTGCTTGCAGGACGGCCCTCTGGCCATCAGACAGGCGACTTATGCTTCGGTATTCCCTGCCGGGTTGACAGCTGCAGCTTCGTGGGATAAGGGACTCATCTACACTAGAGGATTGTACATGGCTCAAGAGTTCAGAGGCAAGGGAGCTAACATTGCACTTGGACCTGTCGTCGGGCCTTTAGGTAAATCACGCAAGTTTCGACATATGAATGTGTCAATGGCTTATGATGAGAACAGGTCGTAACGGCCGCGGTGGACGCAATTGGGAAGGTAGGAGATGATCACGTCCGTTCGGTGGACCAACACTGACTGCCTCGCAGGCTTTTCACCTGATCCATACCTCACTGGTGTTGCCGTTGAACAGACGATCTGGGGCATGCAGTCTGCGGGAGTCCAAGCTTGTGTCAAACGTAAGTCCATACCATAGCCACTCTTGAACGCCAGGATACTGATCTCTTGCAGACTACATCGGAAACGAACAAGAGACTCAACGCAATCCGTCCACTCGCAATGGAACGACTATTCAGGCAGTCTCGTCGAACATCGATGACCGAACTATGCATGAAGTGTACTCTTGGCCTTTCGCCAACGCCGTCCGAAGCGGTGTCTCTTCAGTCATGTGTTCGTACAACAGACTTAATGGTTCCTATGGCTGTGCGAATTCTAAAACACTGAATGGCATTCTCAAAGAGGAGTTCGGCTTCCAAGGCTACGTGATGAGCGATTGGGGTGTAAGTGTACCGATATAGACGTATAAGCGTTGTGCTGACTCTCGCAGGCTACCCACAGTGGAGTGGCATCGATCAACGCAGGACTCGATATGGATATGCCGGGTACCATTGGATTCGTCGCCGGAGGTAATAGCTACTTCGGTGGCAACATTACTACTGCCGTCAACAATGGTTCCCTCTCCGAAGCTCGTCTCGATGACATGATCAAGCGTATCATGACACCGTACTTCCATCTCAAACAAGATACCGACTACCCTCCGATTGATCCAAGTGGAGCGGTTAATGGCTTTTTCGGCGCTGCCGCTTTGACTGTCGACTTTCCTCTTGGTTCGGTTGCAAATGTTGATGTTCGTGCGAATCATGCCACACTGATCAGGGAACTCGGATCTGCTGGCACTGTTCTGCTGAAAAATGTCAACGCTACTTTGCCGCTGAAGGCACCGAAGAATATTGCCGTTCTAGGTAACGATGCTGGTGATCTGATCAATGGCGAATACTTCGCCACCACACCTTACTCGCAAAACGCGCTCGGATATGGTAAGCCACACCACTTGAGTTGATTATTCGAGCTATTACTGACTCCTCAAACAGAGTATGGCACGCTTCCTGTTGGTGGCGGTTCGGGAACCGGACGCATGTCTTACCTAGTTGATCCCCTCACCGCAATCAAAGCCCGAGCTGCACAAGATGGCACTTTAGTACAATGGATCCTTAACAACACATTACTGTCGACACCTCGTGGTCTTGCAGGCCTCCAACCATCGCCACCTGATGTCTGCCTTGTCTTCCTGAAGACTTGGGCTCAAGAAGGCATCGATCGAAGCACACTTCTGGCAGACTGGAACTCGACTGCAGTCGTTAATTCAGTAGCCAGCGTCTGTAACAACACTGTCGTCATAACTCATTCGGGTGGGCTGAATGTTCTACCTTGGGCCAACAACCCCAATGTTACTGCAATTCTGGCAGCGCATCTCCCGGGTACTGAAACAGGCAATGCTATCGTGGATGTTCTCTACGGCGATGTCAACCCTAGCGGCAAACTGCCTTATACCATTGGCAAAACTCAGGAAGATTACGCCTTTGCCGATATCACCAACAGTACTGCTTTGGCTACCACTACCGATCCCAATGCTTGGCAATCAGACTTCGAGGAAGGTCTTCTGATCGACTACCGCCACTTTGACTACTACAATCAAAGCGTCCAGTACGAGTTTGGCTTTGGTCTTTCCTACTCAACCTTTGATATCTCGTCTTTGAGTGTCAGTAAAGTGTATGGTGGTTACAACATCAGCAGCACCCCTCCCCCTGCCAAGACCATTCCCGGTGGCAACCCTACTCTCTGGGATGTCCTCTACCGAGCTACAGTGACCGTGTCAAACACGGGTGATGTTGGCGGTGCTACTGTCCCACAGCTATATTTGTCACTTCCTCAGATCCCTGGCGAGGACCCTACACCGCTTCATGTTCTCCGTGGATTCGAGAAGGTTAGCTTGCAACCAGGGCAGAGCACGGTAGTCAACTTTGACCTTACTAGACGCGATCTCAGTTATTGGAGCGTGTTCCAACAAGAATGGGTCATCGCCGGAGGAGAAATTGGAATTTCGGTCGGCTTGAGCAGTAGGGACTTCAAAGCGACCTCTTCGATTAGGGTCCTCTGAGCAAGATCCTCGCTTAACGATTTATGTGGTAGATAGTTGTTAGTAAATTGTTTCGGTAGATGTGGTGGTAGGGCATGTAGTCTCTGCCCTCCACTGCCAAGCGATAATTACCGTCTGTCCAAGACTTTTATACGAAGATGTTCCGTCCTCTTGATGCTCGAGCTCGTGGATCATGTGAGCTTGATTTGATGCAGCGGCCTGATTTCGAGACACGTGAGAAGGCTTAGGGCTCAACAAGCATTGTTCAAAGCCTACCACTGTAGATGCATACAGAGTTCGGTGAGTGTTATAAATGTACCTTGTGCAAATCAACTTCCGGATCTGATTGAGGTAGGCATTGTGAAACATTAGGGCAGGGTTGCCACTCGCCTAGATGCACTCAATAACCACCGCTGTGTTTTGAAGACGGCCACTCCGATGTAGGGCTATGCTTGGCAGCAAGGCTTCTTTTAGCTGGAAGCATCTCAAGAACAATTCTTCCATCGTGTTCCGTATCTCTTTTCGTTTCATGAAACACTACAGCCGCCATGCCCTAGAACTAGGCGACTAGGAACGTCGGTTCGAAAAACGCCGAACCTCTAGATCTATCAGTCCTCTGGAAGAATTCGGATGATACCCTGCCTAGATCAATCAAGGCTTGTAGAGCCTTGGTTGGGTTTTTGTGGATAGACAATCAGATCGATGTTTCGAATATATATGCCGGTGGTGCTTGGTCAAGCTTGTCAGAAGTCGTTGTGGGGCGGCGTCGACAGCTCCCTGATCAGAGCGTTTCTGCAGACTCCTCTCCCGAGCCTTCGACATCGGTTTCAGGCCTCGCGACGGTCACATCCGATTCCGAAATCATTGCAAAGTGCTTATTGACGCGATATGAGCTCTATATTGCTGTTGAATTGGTTGATACACGGGTAGCCATGCGCGAGACATAGCACGTCGACGTGTAATCTAGAAGGGCAGGTACGGAGAACGTTATAAGTATCGCTGTCTTTCCTTCCACAATCGATTCCTCTCTCATCACTCACACTCTCTTTTCCATACCAATCCAACTCTCGAGCCGGTCTCGTCTTTACACTCTTTACACTTCCTCAGTACTCTTTACCTAAAAGCAATCATGGTTCAATTCTCTGGCCTCGCCGTTGCCGCTCTTATCAGCGGTGCCGCCTACGCCGCTCCCACCCTCCAGGAGCGTGGCAGCTGTACCTTCTCTGGATCCTCCGCTGCTGCCAACATCCTCAAGCAGAAGAAGTCTTGCACCAGCATCATCATCAACGCTGCTGTTGTCCCCGCTGGAACCACCCTTGACTTGACCGGCCTGGCTTCTGGCACCACCGTTACCTTCCAGGGAACTACCACCTTTGGATACAAGGAGTGGGCTGGTCCTCTTGTTTCCGTCTCTGGTGACAAGATCACCGTCATCGGTGCTTCTGGTTCCGTCCTTGACGGTCAGGGTAGCAGATGGTGGGACGGCAAGGGCACTAACGGTGGCAAGACCAAGCCCAAGTTCTTCGCCGCCCACAAGATGACCAACTCCAAGATCCAGAACATCAAGATCAAGGACTCGCCCGTCCAGATTTTCTCCATCAACAACTCTCAGCAGCTTGCTCTTACCGGCGTTACTGTCGATAACTCAGCTGGTGACGGCGAAAACAAGGGCCACAACACTGACGCGTTCGACATTGGCTCGAGCAGTGGTATTACCATTAGTGGCGCCAATATTCACAACCAGGTCAGTCGATCGTATTTCCCTTCATTGAACAGTCGATACTAACAAATATTCCAGGACGACTGTGTCGCTGTCAACTCTGGTACTGACATCACTGTTTCTGGCTCCACCTGCACTGGTGGCCACGGTCTCTCCATCAGTTCCGTCGGTGGTCGTGACGACAACACCGTCTCCAACGTCAAGTTCTTGAACAACAAGGTTACCAACTCTCAGAACGGTCTCCGTATCAAGACTGTCTACGGCGCCACTGGCAAGGTCTCCGGCATTACTTACTCTGGCAACGTCCTGTCTGGAATCTCTAAGTACGGTGTTGTTATTGAGCAGGATTACCAGAACGGTTCCCCCACCGGCAAGCCCACTGCTGGCGTCCCTATCACCGGCCTTACCATGACTGATAACACTGTCGGTGTCACCAGCGCTGGCACTAACACCTACATTCTCTGTGCCTCGGGTGCTTGCTCCGGCTGGAAGTGGTCTGGCAACAAGATTTCCGGTGGCAAGAAGTCCGCCAAGTGCTCTGGTATCCCCAGCGGCTCTGGCGCCAGCTGCTAAGTGTCTTGACATTCAGTAACCAGCATAACAAGCAATAACAAGGAGATGCATCTGGCAGTTGAGCGGATGAACCATACTTTCTTTTCGATCTTTCTTATCATCAATATATAATTTCTTGAATACTCAAAAAGATTGACCGACCACATCTTTCTGGTACACCTTTCGTACACTCACCACTCTGTCTAAACGAAGGCTTCCAGCAACACGTTACAAGTATCATGTGGTGGTGAAGTTAATCAAAACTATCAAACCCGAGAAACTGAGCAAGCGGGCTATCTCAAGGAGAGCGAGCCAGATCATAAGAACACATTTCGATCTCTAGTACACAGCTTCCTACCTCTTCGTTGAGCGCATCACTAACACCATACAGCCGAGAAGACAGGCAGCGCTCCAGGCTGATGTCTCACAACCACCAGGGCCACCGCCGTGGCAATCACCATCATGAAACATCCGAGTCCGAGTCTCTCTCTACAGACCTCCCTCCGCCTCGTAACAAGCATGCCCCCTCAAAGCGCAAACGTCGCCATCACACCAGAAAGCCCGCTCGCAGCGATGAGAAGAGTGGGAGCAGCGAGGGCAGCCAGAGCTCTGATGAAGCACATTCCCCTCGCAAGTCACAAGCATCCTCGAAGCGTAGCCGTCAGCATCACAGCAGGAAGCCTGCCCGCAGCCATGAGAGCAGTGAGAGCAGCCAGGGCTTGGATGAAGCACATTCCCCTCGAAAGTCACAGGTCTCCTTGAAGCCTAGACATGGCGACCTTACAGGGCTACGGATTCCGCAGAAGTCGTTCCGTGACACTTTACGTGAGATTGAGGGCCGCATATTCTCTGGTCATGGAGAAGATCGCTTAGTCCAAAGACATGGCCGTTTCTCAACAAGTAAGATCGGGCGGAGGTCTTTCCATGACACATTACGCGAGATCGAGGGCCGGACATTCCCTATCTCTCGTGGCAAAGACAGTTTGACAGTCAAGACACCTTCGGTCGAGAAGCGCAAGGCCAAGCATCTCACTTCATACGACGACAGCCTTCTACCGCCTGCCGATACACCTATCAACACGTCACTCAGCAAGCACCAGAAGCCTGTGTCCAGTCGTTCTACCGAGGAACCCGCCTCCCACAACGACATCTCACTCAGCAAGCACCAAAGGCCTCGCTCTGGTCGTTCTACCAAGGAAGCTACCCTGATCACCAATACGTCAGTCGGCAAGGAGCAAAAGTCTCGCTCTGGTCGTTCTGCAAAGGATGCTACCCCGACCACCATGACGTTATTCGGCAAGGAGCCAAAGTCTCGCTCTGATCATTCTACAGATAATGCTACCCCGATCACCATGACGTTATTCGGCAAGGAGCCAAAGACTCGATCTGCATGTCTTACAAAAGAAGTTGCCCCGACCACTACCACGTCAGCCGGCAAGGGGTCAAAGAATCAGCTACCCTACCTCACAAAGAAGATCAACTCCCATGAGGGCAAGACACCCACACCAGAACTACTCGCTCTCACTCGACCCAAGCGATCTAGGCCCAAGATCGGCCACTATGGCGTTGAGCACATGTCTGTTGGTGATGAGGAAAGCGACTTTGCTCTACAAGACATAGATTATGTCGAGACCGAGGATTCCGCTGAACTGGAGGGCTTTGCTGAACTTGAGGATTCCGCTGAATTTGAGGACTCTGAGCAGATCAGGGGCACCATCGAGACAGAGGAATTCGCTAAGATCGGGGTCTCTGCTATGACCGATGATTCTAGTGAGATGGAATACAACAATGAGTTTCCTGCGTCGTGCTTCTCTGGGCAATGCAACGCATCGACACTCCCACTGGAGTCCTGGATATACATCTGCGGGTTTCAAGGCTGCACGCATCACTATGCCTCGCTGTCACAACCAACTCGTTCTGTTCATTGGAATAAGGAACACGCCGATGCATGCTACGAAGCCCAACATACTACGCAATGGACGGACAACCCTCGTGCAGATGTCGTCGAGCACTTCAGAGCCCCACTCGACGATGGCGATACGTCTATCGATGTCCTGCGTTACAAGTTTGCTGGCTAGACTAGCCTTCCCTTGCCTAAAGGCACCCAGGTAAATGCACCGAAGAAAACTCAAAAGGAGCACCTTGATCAGTGGAGTCTTGCCCTCCATCATCTCTCGTTACCTACTCCATACGACAGTCGAGACTTAGTTGTCTTTAACGTAGGATGCCGAAAGAATGCAGGTGGAGTAAACATACTATCCCGGATTGTGAAAGGACAAGAGTTAGAGGTGCTGCTCCAGACCCCTTGCAATGAAGAGTATGATGTCGAATGGCAAATGTACGAGGCAGACTCTGCCCACGATGAAGCGACCTGTACTCACGATGATGAAATCTCTGCTTACGACACCGACGATGAACAAGCAGATGGGAGCGACGATAACACCAAAGATGACGCCATTGACAACCAGGTCTCAAAAGAGGACATGAAGACATACAAACTCGTTCTCGGATGCAGGATATTCCGTGATCACGGCTCGGACAAAGAGCTCCAGTATAAGAGGGCATCCCAGCTTACCAACGATGGAGGAGCTGCAACATTCGCTTGTCCTGATCCTTCCTGTAAGGATATCATCGATGCTGCGGTGCCTGTATATGGCTTCTACAGACACCTGGAGCACCCGAAACACTAGCAGCATTTCGGAACAACAGGTCTATTATGCGAATTCAATTGTGGTCGCGGCTTTCTCGACGAGTGGCACAGGTTCATCCACTACCATTCCGGCGGCTGTAGCGAGATAGCTAAGTTCGCGCCTGTGTTGTCCTTTGTCTGTCCTTCCAAGTATGTCAACAGAGAGGATCGTCATGACTCTTGCAACTTCAATGGTCTAAAACCCTTCAAAGTTGAAGACAAGGCTATGGATCATTGGGAGAAAAAATACGCCAAAGTTGCCCACAGAGTAGCTGAATACAAATGTTCAGACCGTGAGCTCAGCTTTGTTTCAAAGGACATGTACGCTGCTCACTTCGAAAGGGCGTATGGAGATCAAACAACTCACGGTCACGGACATGTCAAGGTCCTCAACAGTAAGGGGCTCGATTACCATTATTTGTTCGATGTTTGCAGCCTCCCCATGTGCAAAGATATGTCACGCGTATAGCTATAGAAATGCACAGTTCCTTCAGCAGATAGGGAGTATCCACTGAGAGTCGTGATGTGATCGACTCTCTACGGACTCTGATACCGTCTAGAAAGAACTGTGCGTTTTGACGGCTCTAGCGGCTTTTGTGTGCTGTCGCGAGAGTGGTTGGGAGTGACAGAATTTAGCACATGTAGAGGAGGCTGCTTCGATGAGTGCACTAGCGCATAGCCGCTTCGACGATGCTGCTTGAGATCGATTCCTGCCCGACAGTTCGGTGCGTTGACAGGTCGCCTGCATATTCGTCTCCTGCCACCTCACATCGTGTCTCTTTGCTCGGAGTCTACTCCGAAGCAAACAATTACATTGCCATTTGTCTGCCGACTCCGACAAGAGGTCGATGATAAGGTGGCAGAGAAAATGCCAAGCCTCGGCACACCGTCCAAACCTTACGCGCCACTTACTCTACGAGCGCATCTTTGACTTTGACATCACACCTTTCCAAATGCTCGATTATACTTCTTACCGATCTCCATTTCCATAATGAATGTCGATTTGAGTGTGCTGGACAAGCTGTCGGCTAACATCGCCAGAGCGATTGTGCAGCAGATCGCGACCGTCAGCGCGTCGTCAGCACAAGCTTCACCCGCAGCGTGTAAGCTCGACTTGAAGGGCTATATTGATGGTGATGTTTCGTCATCTATTGATTTTGTAAAGACCCATACCAATTTTATACGGAGGATACTCCGGTGAATTGAAGTAATTATCCGCTGACTTGTTGTCTACTTAGGGCACTTTTGACATTTTGCCACTGATTGAGAGCGGGAAGGGTGCTTTTGCGACTGCTACGGAAACAGTTCTTGAATCTTCGATTGAAAGAAGGCAGGGCGAACAAGCTCATGCTGGCAGTGAGGTAGCGCTGTCTGAGGAACATGTCCCTAGAAGGAGTAATCGGCCGCGACGTGCATTAAACAATGACTCCGACTCGGAAACATCGAAACGGCGGAAAATTACAGGAGGACTGAGACTACAACGACCAACTGGATCGGCAAATCAGAGCATGTCTCCCGAAGCCGAAGAAAGCGAGCAGGCCCCTGTTCGACGTCTACAGGCAGATGTTCGCGAGAAACCACAGAGGCGCACTACACGGGATGAACCGGCTTTACGTCCTTCAACATTAAGCAAGCTCATTGTGGGTATCTGGGAGCAGGTGTTTAGTAGCATGAGTTTTGATATCGGCGTCGTCTCTAGCGAGTGGCGCACAACTGGATTTCAGGCCCATCGATCACTCATCACGGATATGACGCAGGAAGGCCAGCCACCTAGTGCGGTACAAGTGCCGCCAGCTACAGCGCCAGAAAGGACATTTACCCGGATGAATTTATTGTGTCGGAAGATCAGTCAAGCCAGTAGATGCTCACGAGCACTCGAAGTTGTGGTCCAGGCTTCATGGATTGAGCATTTTGACCGGCAAGTGCAGGAGATTGCAAAGGAGAATCCGCAACTCTCTGCTACGAAGGCGAGGATGAAAGCCCTTGCGCAGGCGTGTTCCGAGATTGGTTGGAGTGAGAAGGAAATTCGCAACAAGATGTAAGTACATTGTATCTCATGTTGTCATCAATACTAAAGAATGTTCTCTCAGGACCATATGGCGCGGCTACAAAGAAATCAAAGACCATGGAGGATGGGCATGTCTGGTCTTTGCTGGTATGGGCATCTACAGATTCTGCAAGTATCGCATCGGCTTCGACCCAGAGTCCATGGCGATCCTCAGACGGACGCGCGCCAGGTTCGAAGTGGCTGCCGATACACTGGTTCGTTTGCAAACACATTCCTGCACATTGATCCCCGAATCATCACTGACACCCGATAAAGCACCCATACTGGCGAGACATGCTAGCAATCGTCGGCGACAATTCTTCCCGCGTCTACACCGGCCACCCTCACGACTGGGTCGTTTCCGATCACGACGATCCAGTCCCTCTTAAACAAACCTACCTTCAATACGACCCACAATTCTCCTTCACACATCTCGACTCCTCTATTGTAGACCCCTATGCCTTTGGCGCCAATGACCCCCGCCAAATCGCCGTAACCGCACAACAAGCCGCCCACATCTGTGCCGTATGCGCAGAAAAGCAATCCGAAGATGTTACGGAAAATACCTGTCGCTGTTTTCCAAATCTTTTTGGCAGTGAACATTTACCCATGGCGCCCGTACAGATTTTCCGCACGAAAAACGGTCGTAATAATGGACTTATGGCTTGCTGTCCTTTCGAACGCGGCGTCGCAATCGGAGAATTCACCGGCCTCATCACCAAAGGACTCGAAGGCATGGATGTCATGCAAGCCGAAGCCGAACAACGCTATCAAATCTACCAAGGACGCGAAGGCAACTACACTCGTTTTGTAAATCACTCTTGCCGACCAAACTCGCAATTTCAACGATTTGTGTGGTTGGGTGGTCAACGCATCATTCTTGTGAGTAGAGGTATTGAGGCTGGTCAAGAAATCACGGTGGATTATTCGGATGCTTATTGGAGGAATTTGCCCAAAACTTGTTTGTGTCAGGAGAGTTGTTGTAGGTTTAAGGATAGGGAGAGGGGGCAGCAGCAGCAGCCGAGGATTGTGACTGCGAGTCCGTCTGCTACGTGAGGAAGGAACGGTGGTGATATCGTAGTCTTGAGATATCGTCAATCTAGAAGATCCTTGCTCAATCCCAAGTGATGAATTGCCATCCCGTTCATCTATCCTTCCATCAATTGCTCCAGGATCTTTCTCGCTCTCCCAGCAATCTCTCTCGCCTGATCTTCGTACTCTGCATCCTTCTCCATACCCTCAAGTCTCCTGCTCCAGAACATCCACCTCTCTCGCGAGAACCCTGACTTCTCCTGATCCCACAGCTCACCTCTAACCCGAGCATCCTTGATCTCCGCTCCCATAAGCCTTTTAGCAGCTAATCGCAACCAATCGTATACGATCAACATATTCATTGTTCGCGTAGTAGCGTACGGCTCTGCTGTCTCTAAAGCTTGTGTAAAAGCTATCAAAGCTTGATATGAGCGATCACTGATCTCATTACGGGTAAGTCGTGCCATGAAAGCGTTTAAGTTACGCAGGTAAGTGCGCTTAACTTGGTTTTCTGGTGTGTCTATGTGTAGACGGCAGAGATCTTGGGCTCCTATCATCAAGAACAAGATCTTGTTAGCGATGTCTCTTCACATCGGCTATTGTTTATAGTGCTCTTACCTGTTGCCTCTATCAACATATAAGAACCAGTACAACACATATTCTGCCATTGAGGTTGCTCGGCGCATTGTGGAAGTTCTCTTACTGCCTTGACTATTTCAACAAGTCGGTCTTGGGAAATATGGTTGGCTGGAAGGTATTTGCTGGTATAGATACATATATCTTCCACCTCATCAAGAAACCCACCGATATTATGTTCGGGTTTGAAGGCTAGAGATATATCTTTTGCTACGTCTTTGGCGGATATTGTAGTGGAGGAGGGCAGGAAAGATAGGATGCTGTTTTTAATCTTTGAGTCTGCTTCATCATCCCATTTGTGGGCGAGGTCGAGGTTTAGAGGATAAGTGTCGATAGGCTCCATGTTGAGGACGTTCTTGTAACAACGATGGTGTACTTGTCCAATGCGTCTGATGTTTTCCCTATAGACGCTACGTCACAGAATCCTTCGATCTACAAGCCTTATGCATGTTTATGTGGGTCTGTTGTATTATTATGAACAAAGGTCCTTAGAGAACATACACAAAACTCAGTGCTTGATCTCCATCTTTACCATTGTCCTCAACGCCTTGAGCTCTCAGCTTCTCCTTCTCTAAGTTCCTGCGTCTGAGAACCCACCACACAACTACCACACCGCAAAGCGCCAATGTCTCCATACCAGCACTGACAGCATTGCCCATCAAATATCTTGGCCCATCGATACTCGGATAGATATTCGACGACACGATACCCGAGACGTTTGCAAGTGAGACGAAGAACGGCATGGCCATACTGCGTTTATAGTCGGGAGCGAGGTTGGTTGATATCCATGTGAGAATTAAGCAGTTGTAGCTGTAGATGCCACCGCCGCAGAGGAACATGGCGAAGTAGCCAGCAGCATGGCTCGCTGTACCACAGGCAATGATATAGCCAATGATTGGTGCAACTGGGAGGATGGCTAGGACAGCAGCTCTTTTCTTCAGACGGTCGGATGTGAATGTTGCGGTGATGAGAGTGAGGGTGGCGAAAATGTAGACGGGGATAGTCAGGTAGTTCGCTTGCAATGAGGTATATCTGTCGAGAAAGAGTCAGTCGCCTAGTCCCAGCAAAGCAAAAGTATAACTTACCCAAGCCCCTTGATAATGGTTGGAAGGAAGGTGCCAAAGCCGAAGAGAGCGATGGAAGCGGAGAAGAAGCTGGCTGAGGCGATATAAATTATCGGATCTGTGAATGCAACGCGAACATGAGACCAAGAGAACTCTTCCGTGCCTCTGGTGACAAGATTGCGTTGCTTTCTCGCCACCATGATGGCTTTTTCTTCGGCGTTCAGGAACCACGCTGTCTCGGCATTTTTGGGTAGTAGAGCCCAGCATATTCCACACAGGACAATTGAAATGGCTCCTTCGACAATGAATAGCCATCGAAAGGACTCAAGTCCACGTCTTGTGCCCATGCTCTCAATTCCATACTATTCTGGTTAGTGAACCACATCAGAGACTCAGAGCAGCAACAACTTACAGCGATCAGACCTCCAAAAGCACCTGAGAGACAATTGCATCCATAGATGATAGCAACTCTCTTGCTCTGCCTCTCCCTCTCCCAGATCGTACTGATGATAAATACCACCGATGGCACCAATCCAGCCTCGAAAGCTCCAAGTAGCACCCTTACAGCAATAGCTTGCGAGTAATTTTGTATGAAGCCTGTAGCAAGAGTGATAACCGACCAAGCGATCATAGCTACACCAAGAACATGGTTTGCACCAAAACGTTTGACGGCCATGGTCCAAGGAATTTCAAATAACACGTAGAACGGATAGAACAGAGTCGAAATCGTGTTGAACTGGTTTCCGACCAGACCGATACCTGACAGTGTTTGTTAGATACTTGGCTTGTATAACTCATTGTACTCTTGCTTACCCTTCTCAAATCCAAAGACCTTTGCGTTTCCGAGATTTGATCTATCCAGATAGGCGACCAAGAGAATAACGGCGAGAGGTGGCAGTAGAAACTTGTCGAACTTCCTTAGCACTTTCTTTTCTGCTTCGCCATCATAGCTTAAATCATGGACCTCGCCGATAGATGAGTCTGACTTCTCATCTGGTAGTGCGGTGGCTTGAAAGTCGTTCTTCTGTTCGAGCGACATGGTTGTGGCGGACTGGTATCAAAGCTCGAGATCCGAACAGGAAAGCAATTGATGGACTTGTACGGATGCATACTGTTGATGTACTAGTCACAGAGTTGGGGTAGGACTCCGATTTATCCCTGCATCTGATAAGAGAGAGGGCACACAGCCTACAGTAGCAATTATCATTTCGCTCTTAGCTGCTCAAGTGGACGAGATAAGAAGGGCGGGCGGCATGCAACTGCCTACAACACGGTTGAGACATCTTGGCTGACCACTTGGTGAGCCAAAAAGTGCTTGATTGGGCACTCCGAGCCTCAACAATGGAGAGGTAGAGGGAAGATGATGTGATGTCAAGATTGCAGGAAGGCAAAGATAGGGAGCCGCAAGGGTCATTCATGCATGATTTATGCAGGGTTATGCAGATATATGCATACTATGCTCGACGTCTGGGCGAGATAGGCAGTTGCGTTTTGGCCTATCGCTTTGTGTGATTGCACTTTCCTATCTAGAACAACCAATATCCACTCAGAGCGTTGTCTTGTTTTACTCAACCATTGAAGTATTGAGCAAGTTCCAATTGCGAGGATTGTGGCAAGAAAATGTTCAGTGTAAATAATATTGATTATGATTATATTGTCTTCTAGAGACAATGTTAAAGTAGTTATGTACATACAACCTGTTGTATATAAACAAGAAAGTAGTTGAAGAAAAAGAGGGCACTGCCCAAAGACTGTCTCTAAGATCATCAAGATCCTCATCCCTTCATTAGATAGTCATTCTTCTATCGTGTATTTTTGCTTTTTCTGTTTGTTCAGTGCGCCCGAAAGTTCTTGCTTTTTTGTCCTCCTCTTTCTGAATAGATGGTTGGCCCTGCCGTTATCATTATGACATGTAAAGAAGATATAAGAAAGAAACACAAGGTGTTTAAGCCTTGCGGGTAGAGGTGGTGGCCTTGGAAGAAGTAGTGGCCTTTGAAGAGGTGGTAGCCTTGGAGGTGGCAACAGTCTTCAGAGTGGAAGTAGCCTTCTGACTAGTGGACGAAGACTTGGATGAGGACACTGCCTTCTGTGCAACTTGGACGTTGGTAGAAGCGTCAGCGGGAAGGAGCTTGGCACCCTTGATGTTGCTGGACTTGACAACATTGCCGACAGACTTCTTCATGTAGCAGGCAGTTCCCGAGAGAGAAACGTCAACACAGCCAGTGGTCTGGGCGCAAGTCTGGATGCAAGTAGCGAAGGTGTCGACATAAACCATCTTCAAGTCACCTCCAGCATGGTCAATACCACACTCGATGAGGAAACGAGCACCGGAAGTCTTATCAACGTAGATAGTGTTGTCCGAGTTGGGGCAGGCAGCGGCGGTGCTGGTAGCAGTGGCAGTAGCGCTTGAGGAAGTGCTGGACGCAGCAGCCTTTGCGCCGGAGGCGCTAACGAAGCCAGAGGCAGAAGAGATGGCGGAAGAAGAGGACGAAGAACCAGTCTTCGAGGAAGAAGCAGAAGAGACGGCAGCCTTGTCGCCGAGGCTGATGCGAGAGCCAGTCAGGACATTGCTGTTGGATGAGACGGGGTTACCCATCTGAGTTTTCAACCAGCAAGTACCCGATCCAGCACCGTTCTTGCCGCCAACGTAGGTGAAAGCGGTACACTTAGTGTTGGCATCACAGGCGGACATGCAGTCTTGGTAAGAGCTGCTAGCTTGAGTGTTGGTGAAAGAACCTTGACCAGAGTCAGAAGAGTAGTAAAGGTTGTACACCGAGCCAGCAGAGTTGGTGGCCGAGCTGGGAGCAGAGCTGGTAGACGAGGCAGATGAGCTGGTTGAGGAAGCCTTGGTGGAGGATGCTGCGGCAGAAGACGATGAAGAAGCAGCAGAAGCGGGAAGAGCGGAGACAAGCTGGGCGTGCTGGACACCAGATGAGCTTCTCATAGTGCCGACGGTGCTCTTCATGTAGCAGGCGGTTCCAGAAAGAGAGACTGCAACACAGCCAGCGGTAGTACTGCAAGTCTTGACACACTGTTGGATGCCGTTGTTGACGTAGACCATGCTGAGATCCTTGCCGTTGGAGTCACCAGCGCAGTTGATGTTGAAGGTGGCGTTGTTGGGGGTGGTGAAGTTCTGACCGTTGCCGGAGGGGCAAGAGATGGTCGATTCAGCCAGGTTGGCAGAAGTGTAGTAGATGCTCAGGCGGTTAGCTCCACCACAGTACTGCGAAGAGTTACCAGCACAGGGAGAGAAGCAGTTTCCGAGGACACCCTTAGTGGGTGCAAGGGCGTCGGGGAGGGAACTGCCGCAGTAGCACTGAGTGGCATACTCGAGACCAGCGTAGTTGAGACCGCGAGCCTTGCAGTAAGACAGACATCCCTCAACAGTCATGGAATCAGACATGTAGGTTGAGTTGGACAAAGTGCGGCTGCTGACAGAGTCGGGAGCACAACCGACGTAGTCCCAACCAGTGACATTCTGGTAGTAGACGGGGTTGTAACCAAGGGTAGCAGTGTCTGTGCAGCCAGACTCGGAGTAAGGAGCTCTGCCGGGACCATAGCTGACAGGGTTGCAACCAGGAAGCTTCTCAAGCTCTCCGGTGACGGCTTCGTTGATGGTAGGAGCGATGACACAAGCCGAAGACTGAGCGCTGGTGAAGAAATCGAAGACAGGGCAATCAGTAATGAGACCAGAGTCGTTGTTGCAGGTGTCGGTAGCCTTCTGCAGAACATCGACATCCCATCCGTTGAGGAAATCACCGTGGAACCCGTAGCCGGTAGGATCACCTTGAGCGAAGACGAAGGGCTGGGTAGTACCGTTCCACCAGTCGAAACCGGCAGTGGAGTAGATGACTTCGTAGAAGATGGAGATCATGTGAACAGGGTGAGTTGCAGGGCAAGGGCCGTTGTCGTAAGAGTACTTGGTAGGGTAGGCCATGTGAGACTTGTGGTCGGCAGAGTCGAGGTTCACACCATCCCAGCAGGAGGGGAAGAAGACTTGGGCGCGCAGGCCGTCGGGGCAGACCTTGTTGGGAAGGCCGCTAGTGTACGAGGAAGTACCACTGTAGTCGAGGCAGACATAGCTGACGGCCTGGCCAGCGAAGTCGCTGGTGGCTGCACGCTTGAAAGGATCACCAGCAAGCATGCGGAAGCCTTCAGGGAAGGCAGTGAGGTTGTCGTTGTTGGGACCACCTCTCTGCAAGTAGTAAACAGTCATACCACCGAAGATACCTTGGCCGTCACCAGCTTGAGGGACATCAATGAACGTGCCGTTCTCTGATTGGTAGTAGAGCTTGGGGGTCCAGTAGTTGGACATGTCCTGCTTGATGGGGCATGAAGAGCATGCACCTCCACGAGCATCGGCATATGTCATCTCAGCTTTGAAACCCTGCGCAAAGTATTAGACCTGATTCTTGAGGAAGATCGTCGATTGACAACTCACATTTGAACCGGAGATGGTGTGAACGTGGCCAGAAACACCGCCAGGGGCGACAATGGGATCAAGACGCTCGGTAGCGACACGTCCAGGGCAGGGCATACGCCAGAATGCGGAAGCAGATGATGCCAGAGCAAGAACGCTGAGCGCCGAAGCGCTGATATCGAAGGACCTCATTATGAAAATATTATAAACAAAAGGTATTAGAATCCGCAAGCGGATGAACGAACAAGGTGAAGCTGTGATTAGTAGGCGAGATCGTTGCGGTCTGGAAAGAGCATTGAGACACGGATTGTCGAGTGTACTTATAGAGATATTCAAGCATCATGGAGGAAGCAAACCCTGTAGATGAAAAGATCGTTGAGCTGGGAAAGGGGAATGTCTCTCCAAAACAAAACGTACAATAGCTGAGTCGGCAATTATCGATATGCTTAACGGTCGATGGCGCTCACGGGGCGTCGTTGAAACGGCGCACACGAAAGCTTTCGCAGACAGACTTTGCCATATTCATAGTGCATATGAGTCGAAGAGTGGAGTGGTTGTCCACCGAGCTTACTGAAATCATTTTCACTTTGAGATAGTAGCGTGATGGGACAGAAGCGAGGTTGTGACTTGAGATGTGAGATTTGGAAGTTGAGCTCAGGTGGAGCTTTGCTCGTGTTCAGCTTTTTATCTTTGATTGCTTGTATAACGCATCTGCATACGACGCGCCGTACCGCAGGTCCGCTCGGAAAGGCGGAAGGTTGTCGATAACAAAGAACGCAAGGGATGATTGCGACGCGCACACAGTTGCATCCTCGGTGGACGACGTTGTTTTTCAGCAGCTCGTTCAGGTGAAGTTCGCAGATCTCCTCGTGGTGCATCGCCGGCAGCGGCCGCCGTGCGTGCCTGATCCGTGCTCTCTTGTCGTTCCTTACAGCCACGTGAGTTCAAACTGAGATAGAACTCACCTTTGGATAGCTCCTGTATATCTTTGTCACATACCTGAGAATCTGGTTGCGATCTAGATACGGAGCGAAGCTTCTAAGACGAGAGCACCTGATTGATCACTATGCTCTTCGCGAATATTGTGATGGAGAAAGAGACAAGTCAATGCCAAGCTGACGTTGGCAACAGATATTAAGCGAGAGAGATCGTGAAGAACACGTTCGCAGATGCGGCGCTCAAGCCTCGAATTCCCAATGCGCCAACGTCCAGCCTCCAACTGTTTTCCCTTTCCACCAAGCCCATGCCAATTCTGTCCATATCGGTGTATATCCACAGTCGTCATTAGTTCGCTACACACATCGTTGTCGATATCAGGGTCTTTCTTGTCAATCCGCCGCTCTAGTCGCACGGCACTTTCCCGCACGGAGGAAACACAGATGCGCAAAGGAACTCCTGCCCGCGCGATAAGAGACATGTCTCTTTCTGACGATCAACTGTCAAAGGCTAGCCATGATCTTCAAGAGTGCTCCGAATGTTCTGGCCACTGGTATACACAACGCGCATCTCGAATTGATCTGCCCAGCCTCGAGGGCAACTCCTGTCTAGTACCATGGAATATGACCGAGTGATGAATTCTATGGCTTTGTGATGATATCACCAATCGTCTTTCACCTCCACGACGTTTCTCTCGGAGCGGCCAACCAGACCGAGCAAGAACGCCCATTTCTCGCAATCATCCCTCCGCGCGGCCGCCACACTATTCGATCCCTGTTATCTACTCAGCCTCATACTCTGTGGCTCCAGCCCTTGAAGAATTAACTCTTCTCATCGCGAGAAAATGCAAGCAAGTATTGGTCTCACATTTCAAACGTGTCTATTAGACTACTCCCGGAACGTTTTCAACAACGGCTTCAGTGTGGAGTAGCCGAGTGGCTTTTCTTGCTCTGGTAGTCTATTTTTGCCTTATTCACTCATTGTATAGGCCTGCTTTCAAGTTCCAGCTCTGTATGAGGCAGAAGATCTGCAGCCTCGACACGTGAGGAACAACGCATGGCAAGCACAGCCGGCCAAACCGTTCCAGTACACCTTGCCGCATCCTGTTTGCCATGTATCACTTTGGGACAGGCACCTACTTCGAGGCACACACAATCCTTTACTCAAACTGCTTTCCCCACCATGGCCATATAACGGGAGGTTGTCTTCGTGAAAGCCACCAAGATCGAGCCTTTTTTCGGCCGCCTCTCAAGAGCGGGCCTTCTCAAATCGATCTGGACGGCACATCTACCTACTCAGCAGACACCTGCACTCGGACCCAGAAGAGCGGGGTTGTCTTTTCAGTCAATCGACTCCAATGTACCTCAACGGGCACATGAGTTCGTGTCGACCCAATTGGCAGTGCCACGCGCGAGACCGGCATCGAGACAACAGCTGTCACTGAAATCAGAACGGCTCTTGATGTATCAGATCTCAATGTCAGACATACAAGAGCGCGTGGGGTACTTGAACAGTATTCTGTGTTGTTATACAAAGCACGACCACAAAGACACCAAGCGCAAAAGGCTATGGTGGTAGACTCGTGATATTTCATCGGGCCGATTCTTTGCAGCACCTGTCAAATACAACCTTATCGGATTTGCATCGCGGAACTCCACTCTCGTCATTCAGACTTACCACATACGGATATTGCGCCCCCTCACTCTATACTCGAACTCTGATGGGCCACTCCGCCGAAGATCGTTGGGATCTGCTCTATCAGTCACACCGTATAGGGCGATTTTCATTTTGACGGGTATGTGACAGCGTTGATCAAAGTCAGGTTCGACTCTTCCGAAATGGTCTACCAGACTCCACTCTCACGAAGAAATATTGTCTGAGGATTTCTTTGTTCGCCATTTCTGACCACTGACCCACTCAACTATGGCGATCAATCCCACGCATAACATCATTTGGTGTCAGCTCAGCTCGAGTCTGACTGACTACCATAACGAGCAAATGGCCACAAGATCATATTGTCGTCAGATATTGCGATAAACAGGTTTGTTGCCGGTTTGCCTGTTGGTTGGGTAAGCATGAGAACTTCTGGAGTTTCACACGGTCGTGCGATAGAGACACCTCACATGGTCTGAGACACTTACATACCAAAGCCATAGTCTTAGTCATTCTCAGTCCTACGCTGTGTGCAATAGGGATCTGTGGAGTCAGTCTTCGAATGAGTGGTCGTTCTGCATCCAACACACTTTGGATCGCGGGCTGCTTTTGCTCAAGAATCTAATACGACACGCAATGTTTCAAGTCTTTCTGCGCCTTGAAAGCCTCAGTCTGAAGACAAGCGACACCCTTGTCTGAGAGAGCGCAACAAGATATGATCCAGTCTCAAACTTTTGATGCTGTCTCTAGCCATTAGACTCATACTTCTCTGTTGTTGGATTCTAGGGTGTTCCTTATAAAGATGAGTCTCCAGGGAAGTCGGTATGAACAAAATCAACAATCGTTCGTCTGAGTCCCCAACTTGTGTCAACTCTTCTCTCCTTCTTCATCTCGTGCTTTGCGTACAGCATCCAAGAAGTACGAGGCACCAATATGGCTTGGCTTGCTGGATATCTGGGCTATGGCAAGAAATCAGTCGTTGAAAATCCCGAAAATCTGGACTACGACAGTGACTCAGACCAGGATTTTGGGCTGCAGACACCACCCGGAACCGACCAGGTGGCCTACTCCCGCACTGTAAAACCGTTCGATGGTGATTCCGAACTCAGGCTCTTACGTGAAGACAGACTTCTGAAGTCAAGCCTGCAAGGTGAGAGATCTCTTCACCACTTGCTATGACATACATATACTGACCAACTCCTGCAGAGGCTACGAAGCATGTCCCAAGATACTTGTTCAGGATGTGGCACTCAGGCTCTGGTGGCAATTCGAAGCTCAACACGACTGAAAAAGTAATACCACTCGCCTTTCTGAAAGGTGTTGGCCACAAAAGCGTGTATGATATGTCGGTCAAGCAGTTCGTCGACAATACCACCGGACATCTCCACACCAAATCCAACATGGTCACTGAGTTTTCCTCATGGTCTGCTTCGCCCAGATTCGTCTTACACTACGCCACCGCTTACAGAGAGAGCGCTTATATCGCGGTCATTGATACCCAGGGTCTCCAAACCAATGACAAGAACGAGAACGTCATGTTCCATGTGCCTGCTCTACAGCCAATCTTTGGGTTACCCGCAGCTCGCCGTAACTCGCAGTATGAGAGATACAACTGGGAATATCTTGTGCACGGTATCGTCCAAGGCAAACACTACAAGGCGGTCCCATTCAAATCGCTCTGCTCAAATGGCTTGACTAATCACCTACCGGCCTTGAAGGAACTTATCTACCCGTGGGGCTCCAGTATGTTCAAACTACCTGGATCCATTGTGCCTGTCACTATCAAAGAGCTACAGGAGTTGGCCAGGATAGCCATGCTCTTCAAGTCAGAGCCGGAAATGTGTGCTGCCCTTACGATCGCCTTGTTCTGTTGCAAAAAGCGCACCGAGATGGGAACTGTCTTCAAACAGAACGAGCTGGAGGAGATCGTAAAATACCTCGGTGGTCGAAACAACGTCCCATACGATTGGTGCGAGTCACTTTTGCTCTGCGACGGCATCTATGATCCTCGTTACCAAGACAATAAGCAGATGGTCAACGTCATGCGCGCCTTATCCACCTACTGCTGGGGAAAAGGTGCCAGAGCACGATTCGTTCAGAGGAACCCTGTCTTGACTTCTGACGCCGACGCCAAAGTCGATTGCATTGCTGAGCAGATGTCTTCGGTCCGCATTGAGTCACCTGCGGAGCCAGAACCCAGTCAATATTCAAACTCTCATTTGCACAGAGGTGTACGCGGCAGGCACGAAATATCTTCCAAAACGACACTGGGAAGGATGAATGGGGAGGATTATTATCATGAATTGCGCTTTGGAGTTGTTGATCATCATGGACGTGGGAGTCGTGGCTAAGGTTTTGGTTTACTCACTTTGAGCTTGCGCCTTCGCTTTGGATAGAAAGTTTTGTATTCTTCCACGCTTGTTCTTTCCTCTTTTATCTTCTGTTTCAGTCTCTGTTTGCGACATCACTCACACCTTCCGCTTTGTTTACCCTCACTTTCTCGCTCTAGTGTCCAGGTTTCCATCCCCGATCTCGTTCCTTTGCGCACCCACTCACTTCTTCTTCTACATACGCACACATCAACACACAACAACAATCACGAGTCTCAAAGACTCCACCACGCGCCGTAATGCCAGAGCAATTCTCCGACGCGAATGCCTCCCTCTTGGCCTGGCACTGTTTTCTTGGACGACTGATTTTTGTCATCCCCTTGATTATCGGCTACTTCCTCATTTTCAGACTCCTCTTGGTTGTTGTTGTCGAGAGCTTCCACACCTGGTGGTTCAAGCTTGTGATCGCTTCGATCTTGTTCAAGTCCATATGGATGTACCTAGGTGGTCCGACAACCCTCGTCATAATCGACTGCGTGGTCCGGTTGTTCTTGGCTTACCTTTCACTTTGTTGCATTGGGTATTGGAACCTGGTGTGGCACGGAGAGATACCCACAGTCTGGCTTCCTCCACCCATTTTTGGACTTCCCATCTACATCGTCATCGCCATTCTTATCGCTTACACCGTTTCTCTGACGATCTGGAGATCAAGACAATCTCAACCTCCTGCTCATCATGGTAGCCCGCATTTCCAAAGGCCGGGAGCTCAAGAATCAGAGATATATACTTATTGGCAAGGAGTGTTTGCACACGGGTTCCGTACGGCGCAAGCAGCCCAAGCAACACAAAGACCCGCCGCTCCACGCCCAAAAAGCTGCTTGGAAACGAGACCTAGCGCAGCAGAAGCAACCCGCGATCGCGATTCCAGAAGAGAAAGAGAAAGACTCAGGCAAGAAGAACAGAGACGCAACCTCGAAGAAGCTCACCGCCGTCGCCAGCAAGCTGCCAATGAGTTGATATTGGCACTACCGATGTTCTCAAAATGGCGCAAGAACTGTCGCACATTCTTCGAATCACTCGATTCCTTCAGCGTTATGCCTTATCTTCTCCACATGCCTTGCGTAAACAGCGCATGTAACACAACACCTAGATTTCTAAACCTATGTTCACATCGCCTAAGGGAGCTGTATGAACTCTCGGATCTGGATGAAAAAGAGCTGAAAGACGAGTTGAGGCTCTGGCACCCTAACGGAGCAAAGGTGAATCGAGTGGACTATCGTTGTCGGGGTCGAATCCTGGGGATGGCGAATGAAATTGCACACGTGTTGCAAGAGATACTGAAGGACATGTGAAGAGATGGGTCATGGAAGAGAAAACAGTCATGGGGGCTCAGGGTGCTTGAAGATGTGCCGTACTTTGCTTTCACTTCGCTCTACACATGAAAGTAGTCAAAGCTCAAGGCGACCTATATCTCTTTCCGAGCAATCCTTTTCCATATTGCGGGAGTTAGCAAACTGATACACCAAACCATCTGACTTCCCTCTCTTTCACGTCCTATCAGCCATCAGATCAAACGTCGTTCCCAGTGTCTATCCCCCAACCATCAAACCATCGCGTTTCTGATTCAACACATCTGAACCATAAGGTCAAAGATCACACCTGAACCCTTTCTAACCACCACCACCCCGAAGGTACATTACTTCCCACTTCTCTCCTTCTGTCCTCTTGATCTAACCAACCCGTAGTCCCTTTCTCCTCCATCCTCGTCTCATCAAGTTTTCCTCCAGCTACACAAACCAAACACAAATCATGCGCTTAATCACTATGATACTCCTCGCCATCTTTGTCCACTTCTTCCGCGATCCAAACTCCGCAGGCTGGTTGCTTGTTGCTTATTGCCTCTACTACGATGTCAGAGGTATAAGAGGTTGGCTTATAAGATTGGCAGTTGAGTATCTGGATTTTGTTGTGTAGAGGACATGTCAAAGGTCAAGACACTGGAGGACACAGATAAGAGCGCAAAAGAGAAGTTGAGAGAGAGCACAGAGGAACACACAAGACAATCAAACGATGTGGAAAAGAATCAATTCTGTATTAATAACATCTACCGGATTTGGCTTGCTCTGCGAAGAAAGGCTCAAGCTCCAGAAGCAAACTTACTCCTCGCCCTCAACCTCTCGCCAAACTTCCACAGGAGGAATGGTGCTGGTAATCCAAGTCCAACGGCAATGAACCCTAGAACCGAGTTTCCCCATCCATAGCCCAGAGCATTGTACATGGCAGGCGCAAACAGCGGAAATCCAAAGCCAGCGAGGGACCTCAGCACCGTTGTGGATGCAACAGCACTAGCCGCGTATCTCTGATAACTATCAATGATATACGTTTGACAACTCTGGAAGACCAAGATGTTGCCTGCCGAGAAGATGGCAGCGCCAATGTTAGGACCAATCCAGTGAGTCTTGTACTCTGCAGTCCAGCCGTAGATGAAAAGGCCAATAGGGATAAGCACAGAACCAGGGAACATGAGAGGGACGCGGAACTCGCTGCGGCCAACGTTGTTGTTCTTTTTCTTGAGGCTGCGGTAGAAGTAGTCGTTCAAGGGAGCACCAATTTGTGTGCCAAGGAAGAAACCTAGACCTAGCGAAATGTAGTTGAGACCGCCGATTCCAGTAGATTCGCCATAGATGCCTGTCCAGAGGCCTGGGAAAGTGGAGAGCACTAGGTACATCAGACCATAAACATAAGCAATGTAGATAGCGAGGAATTGGACGATCGGCTGGGTTCCAATCATTACGAAAGGGCGGGTGAAGGCTGTTTTCAGATGGACGGAGAGCTTGCGGTTTGGATCATCGTACTCGGTGTGTAGGTTCGTATTTCCAGTCTCTTTGATCAAACGCAACTTCTTGCGCTTCAGCAATTCTGGGACATATGTCTCTTGCAGGAAGAAAACGCCCGAAAGTTGAATGAAGAAACATGCGATGCATGTCGACCAGAATACCCATCTCCAAGTGGTGTTTTCAGCGATGAAGCCTCCAGCGATAGGACCAATTGCGGGTCCTAACAAGGGCGCCAGGGAATAGATACTGATAGCCTTGCCTCTCTCCTCTGCTCTCCAGCAGTCGCTAAGCATGCCACCGCCAATAGCAAGAGGAGCGCTACCACCCAGTCCAGCGAGGAAGCGGAAAGCCATCATTTCTCCTTTATTCTGAGCAAAGCCACAAGCAAGATTCCACACGAAGTAGAAGGCGTTGGCGATTTGGAGGACTCTGACACGACCGTAAAGTTCAGACATTGGTCCCAGGAAAAGTGGACCGATGGCATAGGCAAGCACGAAAATGGACAGAACCAATTGTTGCTCAGCAGTACTTGTGATATTGAAGTCGCGGGAGATGACACCGATAGCTGGCGCAACCATCGAGGAGGAAACTGGTGAGATGAAGGTAAAGGAGGAAACGACGAGAGTGGCCGCCCATTTTCTACCCTTGCCCCAGTTCTTGGGATTTTCTGGGTCGTCAGGACCATCCCAGGTGACTAGATTTGGATCCTTGATGGACTTGGATGTGGACTTTCTCGATAGTGTTGGAGGCTTCTCATTTTCGTTCTGAGCTTCCAGGTCGATTGCTGTCTCTGCGCCGAACGGCTCCATGATTATCTCATCCGGCTCTTGCTTTTCCTTGTCCGTCTCCGAACTCGAGTGTGGTGATAGGCCATTACTGCCGTCGTGTTGTGATTCGTGTTCCTCTACTTCTTCCTCGTAGTCGGAATCGGCGTGGTGGTGATAGATACCATGGTCGTCAATAAAGTTTGCCGAGGTAAGTCGTTGTAGAGGACTGCTTGGTCGACTTGGCCGTGAACCAGATCGTTCGCGTGATCGGTATGATCTATTCGACTTATTCGATCGCGTTCGTGACAGATATTGTCGCGTCGAGCGTCCAGTACGGATGGGCTGCAATGTCGTCTCGTTATCGACATCCATGACGATAAGACTGCAGCAAACAGAAAGAATAGAGTAGTTACAGATAAAGAAATGATAAAACTGCAGTGCCTCTGGTACTTATTGGAATAGAATCTCGGAGAGAGGACTTAGTCTAAAATCCAAACTCCGACAGTTATGAAATTGAAAGGCGGCATCTTTCATGCCGGGCAGTCGATGTCTGTTGTATTCGTTGCCCGAAATCCAATTCTAGGAAGGTCGGCACGTCACAACTCGGAAGTCGCGTGCCGAGAGGCGGTGGCTTTGCGAAACATTTGTTTGCTTGTTGGACTTCGCTCCGGCATGATTGCAAACTCACCGTGTATGCGTTTAGGGCTCTGAGAGGGAACTATCGAAGAGAAACGAGGAGTATAGGAAAGAGAAATGGTTTTGATAAAAACGCGATTCAGTGACATCGCGTGCTTGTCAGCTGTCGCGGCTTGGCTGCTGACCCCTCTGGTCTGAGCTCTCCACGAGGATAAAAAAAATATCTACATAGCCAGCGAAAAGCTCCGTCTTCTTCACAAGAAGACAAAAAGTATTCGGGCGCGCCTATCGCAAGTTGCGAGAGGTTACGGCGGCAAAAGAAGAAGGTCGTACCAGGGATCGAACTTGGATTACCGGAATCAGAATCCGATGTGCTAACCATTACACTATACAACCAGTTATTGAGGCAAAAAGCGGGATCAGCAAATATATTTCACAGACAAAACCTGGCAGCCATCAAAACGATGCTCTCATCACTCATCAAGTCACCGGATTGATCGTCTCATAGCGCGGATAGCATTATCATCGCTTCTAATACTTACCCTATGTTCGGTTAGTGCTCAACATGTCGATGTTTGCAAATTGACAATTGTACGATTCATCGTTTGAGTAACCATGCCAATTCAACGATCGCATGGCCGGCTTCCAAACAAAGCCATGTAAAAAGTTGGGGATCGAGATTGTGATAGCAACGACTTGAAATCTCCTTCTGTTGTACCTCAAGCTTTCGAGAGTATATTCAAGCAACATATAAAGATAGTGCAAGGAAGAAACAGCACGGTGGTCGAGGCGTAATGTTGCAAAAAGTGTTTCGAGTGATAGTTGGGGGTACGACCCTGGCTATAATCGGGTTTGGTCTGCCCAGCTTTTTTGAAGAACAGTCTGCCTGCTTTGGAAGCAAAACTGTGGGGTCAATCTTTTTTTTTACAAACAGTCTAGTATGCAGGAGCTGAGGAGAAAAACCAACGACCTGCCACATATTTTGCAAAAGGACAGACCAGATAGGTAGAAGCCTGTCTGGTCATGGACAAAACAATGATCACGCCAGGGGTCGAACCTGGAATCTCTTGATTCGTAGTCAAGCGCCTTGCCATTGGGCCACGCAACCAATTGATGAGTCGATGGAGGATGGGATGCAATATGTTTTTGCAAAAACGGCGATGAGGCCGGTGCAACGATACCGAAGATGTCCCAGTCGGACCGAGAGCAGTGTCAGGTAGCGAAGATCGAAGAGGGAAGGGGAGTGCATCCAATAGCTAAGTCGCAATAGTGTCTGTCGTTCAATACCAAATGCTCCTAGTCCGATGATGGGGGATAGCAGGTTCTCCAGACTTTTCCTTTTCCTTGGCCAGGTCGTACAGGAAGAAATCGATCAGAATAGCATTGATCTTGGCGCCTGGGTTCTTTCTCAGGATCTCCCTACGAATCATCTCCACGGTCCAGATGCTGCAGCCACGTAGTTGAACCTCGTAGCTGGATTCGTGAGCAATAGGTTGCTGAGTCCGAAGTGCGCTGTCTAGAGGTGGGCTGTACGTCAGACAGCCCAGTGTGTGGAGGATCTGAGGCACGCGGTAATCTTTATGAGTTAGCCGGATGTTTTGTAAATTGTAGAGGATATGTATACCAGCAAACATGGTTATGCTGTCAATATCATTGAATGCGCCATAGCTTTCCTCGTTGAATGCGGCCCAGATGTCGGCGACCAGGATCTGAGGTCTTTTCATGACGCGGACTGTACGATTCTCGAAGACAGACTCATCACAGAAGCATGGGAAATGGTGAGCGAGGAGGTTGACAAGTTTACCCGCACTATTATCAGCGGCTTCGATCAGGTCAGCAACGCTGCCAAAGTGCTAGAGAAGTTAGTGAAAAGCAAAAGCACAGCGTTGTTCAGACCAACCTCTTCAAGAATCCGACCAGCTTCGCGGAGACAGTCGATTCTCTCTTGCAGCAAAGGTATCTCCTCTTCAGTAGAAGAACGGAAGACATATGCCAGTTTTTCGTCGGGACATCCCAGTTCATCGGCATAGAAGGAAGGGGTTGTGATGGGAATGTCTGTAGTGACATGAGAATTGTTTTTAACATATTCAGGCCGAATTCAGGGTATTGAGATAAAAGGGTTGGGTTATAAAGAAGATGATGAAGAATGACAAAACTTACCCTCTTCGAGAGCTCTTTGCAGACAAGCTACCAAACTCCAGTAGCCAGTCCATTTCTTACCACGGTATTCGACGGCGTATCGCTCTCCTTCAGGCTTTTCACTCCAGAAGCTGAAGTTCAAAAGGTCCATAACAAAAACAAAGTTGAGCGTGGCCTCGTCCTTTGCTTTCGGATGCAGATCATGTTCAGACCAAGTTTCAGTGCTGTAGCTACGCTCCTGCATCTGGTCCCAGATCAATTGAGCAGCGGCTCTAGTACCACGAGCATCGATATTTACATCGATACTATTGTCATAGATAAACTCGGCATGGCGAAGAACTTTTGTATCGGATCCAATCTCGTCTGATTTTGGGGTGGACCCCAGTAGCGACTTTCGAAGCAGTTCGAGCAGTTCGTGGTCAACTTCGTCGTCGGACATGTCGGTAAAGTTGGATCGAGAAGTGAAGGGATGGTTGATGTTGTCGAATGGGCAAGAATAAGAGGGAAGACAGGGACGGAGGAAGGCAATTGGCTGCCTAAACTTGCTCTTTCTATCAACTAGAGCTTGCGACACGTCGTTTTTGCTTTTTATCTTCAGACCTGTCGACAAATTTAATTCAATAAAGAAGAAGCGTGGGGAGCTCCATCGCTACAAGATAGGACCAAGTTCTTCATCCCGTTCCGAGAAGAATCGAGTGAACTGAAAGAAACCTGTCGACATTCAGCTCAGTTGGCTGCATTGAACCTCGGTCTTTGACAAAATTGGGCGCGTCATCGCAGACAGAATTGATCCGGGGTCGACAATTGATCAAGTGAATCAACGCAACCTTGACCTCGATCAACAACACGCACGCGCCCTGGTCGCTCACTCGACCCGACTGACAACACGCCTTGTCTGTTGACGCCCTCGCATGCTACCTCGTCAATAGCCCCTCTCCTCGTTATCACCACAACATCACGACCACGGCATAGCACCATGACGCGCGAACGCTTCCTCAAGCAGTCACTCGGCTCGCAGTTCGCCAATATCAAGAATGCGCGCATTCTAGTCGTCGGTGCTGGCGGCATTGGCTGCGAACTCCTCAAGAACCTCGTCTGCACCGGCTTCGGCGAGATCCACCTGGTCGATCTCGACACAATTGACCTGTCCAACCTCAACCGCCAGTTCCTCTTTCGCCATGCCCACATCAAAAAGTCCAAAGCTCTAGTCGCCCGCGAGGCCGCTTCCAAATTCAACCCAAACGTCAAGATCGAGGCACACCACGCAAACATCAAGGACCCGCAATTCAATGTCGACTGGTTCCGCGACTTTGTCATCGTCTTCAACGCCCTCGACAACCTCGATGCCCGCCGTCACGTCAACCGCATGTGCCTTGCCGCAGATGTCCCTTTGATCGAGAGTGGTACTACCGGCTTCAATGGCCAAGTCCAACCCATCCGCAAGCGCCTCACCGAATGCTACGACTGCGCGCCCAAAGAAACCCCCAAGTCGTTCCCTGTCTGCACCATCCGAAGCACTCCGAGTCAGCCCATCCACTGCATCGTCTGGGCAAAGAGCTACCTGTTCAACGAGCTGTTCGGCATCAGCGAGGACCAAGCTTCCGATCTGGATCACACATCCGATGAAAACGACGAGGAAGAGATGGCCGAGCTGAAGAAGGAGGCTGCTGCCCTACAAGAGATTCGCGCATCAATGGGCTCAACAGAGTTCCCACAAAAGGTCTTTGACAAGGTCTTCACTCAGGACATCAACAGACTGCTCGGCATGGAAGATATGTGGAAGACACGCAAGCCTCCGACCGCCCTAGACTTTGAAGCCGTCAACACTGCAGCCACAAACGTGGACCGCGAGACGATAGCTGACGATCAGAAGAACTGGTCCTTGGAAGAGAACTTTGCCGTCTTCTCAGACAGCCTGATTCGTCTGAGCGACCGCCTTGACAAGCTGCGAGCATCACAAGAGACTGGCAACGCTCCCCCGATATTGACATTCGACAAGGATGACAGGGACACACTCGACTTTGTGGCCGCTGCTGCCAATCTCCGCTCCATCACATTCGGCATCGAGACCAAGTCAGAGTTTGACATCAAGCAGATGGCTGGCAACATCATCCCTGCCATCGCCACCACGAATGCTACCACGGCCGCTCTGTGCGTGCTTGAGGCTTTCAAGATTATGCGCGGTGACTGGGCTAAGGCAAAGATGGTCTTCTTGACAAAGTCAACCGAGCGTATAATCAACAAGGAGTCTCTGCGTCCACCTAGACCTGACTGTGGTGTCTGCGCTACTGCCTACGCTAGGTTGGTCATCAACACTGACAAGACCACTCTCGAGACTTTTGTTAGAGAGGTCCTGGTTGCTAAGCTCGGCTACAGCGAGAGTGAGGTTGAAGTCAGCAACGACGGTGGCGTCTGGTATGATCCTGACATGGCCATGGATGACAACGATAACCTCCAAAAGACGCTGAACGATATTGGCATCGTCAGCAACTCGACTGTCATTATTCGTGGCGAAGATGACGAGGGTGAACAGCGTGTCAATCTCGAGCTGTCCATCTCGAACATGTATGTCCTTAATCCTCTTTGCATAACTGGTTTCATGGAGACTGACACCTTTCTAGGGAGCTCGATCAATCAACAGCCGCTACGACCGAGTCCTTCACTCTGATCCCCGACCTCCAGACCATCCCCAAGAAGACTCCTGCGCCCACCGCAACAATTGACGCCAAACCTTCCAACGGACACACTCTCCCCACTCGTTCATCCACCAAGCGTACTGCCGCAGATGCTGATCTGGATGCTGGAGAAACCGAGGCCGAACAAATTGCGAAGCGTGGAAAGGTCGCTGAGGAGAACAACAACGCCATCACCGTTGACGACGATGGCGCCATCATGCTGGATTGATCGAGCGGCTAAAATCGTTGACCACCTTCCAATCTCCAACTTTCTGCTTTTCTGTACATCTGGGCTCCGGGGGATAAACAAAAGATGGGGACTTCTACTTTTTTCTTTTCGGCAAGAGGCGTCTGTTGATTTCAGTTTTAGAGGAAGGGTTTCCAAAATTTTCACCTTTCTTCGTCAGTATACCCCCATTATAGACACAGCAATAGGCTGTTTCTAGCAAGAAACAAGGCAGCAAAACATGATTTCATCTCTGTTCATACTATAGCATCATGGTTCCTTTGACGGTACCGAGACACACAGACTGTGGCGTAAGGCTGCCTCAATCATTTATCGTCTATCGATATCAAATGCCGGCAACTCTGAGCGGTGCATAACATAACAGTCTCGGTACCCTTGCATCTGTAGATACTGTCCAAAAATCTGGGGAGATCTCAGGTTTCTCAGCTATCATTTGGTAGAGCAAGCAAGTGAAGTCAGAGGCTTTAGATGGTTCAGGGTGGGTAAGAGGGATTTGAGTTCAAGCCACCATGATAGGTTAAAACCCCTAAACATCACCCTGAAACGCAAGAGAACCACCGATGCGGGCAATGCTATTCATGCTGATCCTCTAGCACTGCGACGGACGAGTAATTGAGGTAGATCTACAACGAATCCACAAGGCCAGAACCAGTACAACACAAAGTCCTAGGATATTCGGCACAAAATTCGCGCTGTCGCTATTTCCAGATCACACACCGCGCAGAAAAGCCCAGCACCGTTGTTCAGGAGCAGGAGGTGAGTTCGCCGTTGTGTATCGATTGCACTGCATGCCTGGCATAACGTACAACAAGCATCTACGATCTTTCTCCTGAGTAGAACGGCCTCAGGGAGTCGAGCTTGCTCGTATCGTATGCTTTACGACGTTCTCGACCTTTCTCAAGCGGATGTGACGATGATGGAGGATCTTCCGGGTGTGAAAATCATTTTCAGGTTTTGGAGCTGACCGGTTACCACTTAAGGCACCCGGCTAATCTATTGCACCATATGAAGGAATCGTCAATTTGCACGAGTCGCTACTCTATGGAGGCGAGGTTTTGTGTTGGTGGAATGGAGGAAAGATTGACTTTTGGTGCCTGAGCTATCACGCTCCCGCACCCAATCATGCCCCTGGCGCTTGCTCGGCACGCGGTGCACAGACCTCAGGAGTGTCCCTCTCGACTTTCGTCCATCGCAACATGCGGTTCATCACCTCCACCAAGGACATAGTCGCCCCTCTTTTGACAGTGGCGCCGCAATTTCAATCTCGAGTCCATACCGTTTTCGACCGCAACGTGATGTATAACGGCAAGCGGGCTGCGGTAGCCATGTTTCCCAAGCCGGTAGGTTCGCAGAGGCCCGACTCGAAGGATGGGGGAGATTTGGAGCCTACCTTTTATCAAGGCCGTTTCCCTCTCATCTGCTTCTTTTCCCTTCTGCTATACACTCATTCCTATCTATCTCGTGTTCGTGTTTCTTTTGCCAGCCGGTTTCGGTTGTCGTCCACTTTCCTTAAGCAGACTGTGTTTGCGTCCTCTCATTTCGGCTATAAGCTGTTCTACACTCATTCTTATTATACGATATACCGGACCGTTGACCTGATTATACCCATATCGTTATCGTTATCTCAATCGATATGCGTGCATCATCTACCATTACCAGCACTGCAGCTGCAGTTGCTGCTTTCTCAGGCCTGGCTTCTGCATTAACCGCCAGTGCAAAGAACAACGTCGTCACATACTGGGGTCAAGGTCCCAACCAAGGAAGTCTCCAGGACGTCTGCAAGAACCCCAACGTCGATATCGTCAATATCGGATTCATCAATGTCTTCCCCGACCAAGGAAAGGGTGGCTGGCCTGGCTCGAACTTTGGTAATGCCTGCGGCAGCGAGGTCTACACCTACAAGGGCACGAAAACACAACTCTACTCTAACTGCCCCGACATTGGTACCGATATCGCCATCTGCCAACAGGTCTATGGCAAGAAGGTCCTTCTGTCCATCGGTGGTGGATACCCTACCAACTACTTCATCAACAACGACACCAGTGCTGTGAACTTTGCGAACTTCCTTTGGGGTGCTTTCGAACCTGTCAAGAGCGAGTGGACTTCGACTGGCGGTCCCCGTCCTTTCGGTGATGCTGTTGTTGATGGATTCGACTTTGATATTGAGAGCGAGCTCTCCGCCGCCCCTACTGTCAACGGCAAGACTCTTTCCAACTACAAGACCAACGGCTATGTCAAGATGATCACCACTTTCAAGAACACCCTCTACCCTCAGGATGCCATGAAGCCTTACTACATCTCAGGTGCACCTCAGTGCATCGTTCCCGACCAACACTTTGCCGGTGTCGTCGAGAATGCTTGGTTCGATTTCCTCTTCATTCAGTACTACAACACCGCCGCTTGCTCTGCCCGCCAGGCCATCACTTCTGGCACCTTCAAGGGCTACAACGACTGGGCCAGCGTCAAGTCAAAGAACAATGATGTCAAGCTCTTTGTTGGTCTTCCTGGAAGCACTGCCGCCTCGAGCAACGCTAGCTACTATCTCCAGCCCTCCGAGGTCAAGACTCTTGTAAGCAAGGTCTACAGCAACACCAGATTCGGTGGTATCATGGTTTGGGAGGCTACATACGCCGCCAACAACGTCATCTGCAACAGAAACTACCTCACCTGGATGAAGCAGATCCTCAACGCTCAGGCTGACGGTACTTCCCTCAACACTGCCACCAGCCCTTGCCCTGCTGCACCCATCTCCAAGGATGGTACTTGCGGCGGCTACAACGGATACACCTGTGCCGGATCCGCCTTCGGTTCATGCTGCTCCCAGTACGGATACTGCGGTTCTTCGGCTGATTACTGCAGCACTGCCAACTGTGCACCCAAGTTTGGCAAGTGTGGTACTCAGGTCTCCTCCAGCTCTTCCAAGAAGATCTCGTCTACCACCTCGAAGAAGATCACATCCAGCTCTTCCAAGAAGGCTTCTTCCACTTCTACCAAGTACGCTTCTGTCGCTGGCAAGTTCGCCGCTGGTGCCAACAACTCTACTCTTCTTGCTGGTACTGGCTCCGCATCTGTCATCGTTGCCCCTCTCGGCACTGGAATTGTCGCTCCCATCGGAACTGGCGTCTCTGCCGCTGCTGGAACTGGTGGTCTTATCGGAACCGGTGCTACCGTTGTCGTAGCTGAGACTATCTACGGAACTGCTCCTGTGTCCGCCGCTAAGGTCACACCTTCCGCCGGCTTCCCTCAGGTCGCTCCCTACTCCAACCACACTTCTCCCAAGTTCGGCAACGCTGGCGCCAACGTCAACAACGGTCCCGGTGCTGTGCAAGTCATTGAGACCACTGTCTTTGTCACTCGCACTTACTACCAGACTCAGGTTCAGCAGGTCACTCGCACCAACGCTCAGGGTGCCGAGACTACTGAGTACGTGACCAAGACTATCAACGAGTACACCACTGTCACTCCCGTCTCTACCACGATTGCTGTGCCCAATGCCGGAAACTCGAACGCTGGACAGAAAGCCGCCAACAACAACAACGCTGCCTCTCTGGAGATTATCGAGTCTACTGTTTACGTTACTCGTACCTTCTACCAAACCCAGATTCAGCCTGTCACCCGCACTAACGCCCAAGGTGCCGAGACCACCGAGTACGTGACTAAGACCGTCAGCGTCTACACAACCGTCACTCCCGTAGCCACTCAGATCGCCACTCCCAAGAAGGCTTCCTCCAACTCGGGCTCCTCCGACAACACTGTCGCAGACCAAAGCGGCAACACCTCAAACGACGACACCATGCCTGCTCCTGCCAACGACCAACGCTACAGCGCAGTCACACAGACTGTCTACAGCACCACCTACGTGACAGCCACCATCCGCCAATCCGTCGTCACATACACCACTTCATACCCCGTCTCCACGATTGTCAACTACGCACCCACAAACACCAACAGCATGTCCACCACCACCACAACCGTCAGAACCACAAAGACCTTCACCGAGACCATCCATGTTGGTGCCTCAGCTGCTCCCTTTGCCTTCAACAACGCCACTGCCAATGTCTTCGCTCCCAGCGGCACTGTTCTCAATGCTGCTTACACACCCGCATCTGTTGCCTCTTCCGCCGACTCTGCAGCCTCATCGTCTGAAGCTTCTCAAGTCATCGTTTTGCAAACCCAAACTGTTGTTGCCGTGGCCGATGAGACTGCTGCTGCCGCCGCAGCTGGTCCTACCGCTGGTACTGCATCCAACAGCCGCGTCTATGGCTCTGCAGCCTCCAACAGCACCACTTCTGCTTACGAGCGCAGTGTTGTTATGCAGATGGAGATGAAGGCTGTGGCCAAGGGTGCTGCTAGCAATGTACACACTGACATTGGACTTTGCGTGTTGGCATTGTTTATTGGTGCTTTCTTTGTCATGTAAAAAGTTGATCTGTGTCAGGAGATGACAGTTTGTATATATGATGTGGGTCGCAGGTGCAAAGTGGAATCCTGTCTGGTTATGGGATGTTTGTGACGACCTTCTTTTTCTTTGTTGATTCTTTTCGTTTCTGTATGTAAATGACTTGCCTTCTGAGCTTGAAGCTAGCTTTGGTTTATTTCATGATGGACGTATTTATTTTCTTACTTTCTTGTCTGTGTCCTTTGAAAAGTGAATCGAGTGTGACTTTACTGTTTATATGTGTGTGGACGCTTTCCAATTGGCTGCGTTGACGCGCGCGAGTAATGATCGGTCTGACATGAGTGTTCAAATGCTCCGCCAACCAATTCTATTCACTGCGCCTGGTGACCTTTGGTCTACTGCGCAGTCTGGTAGATCGATGGTACCTTTACAGACACATTCTATCGAGGTTACTCTCGGTCAACTTCCATCTCTCTCTCTACCAATTGTAACTTTAAGCGGAAACAAAATTCTCACACATATTGTTCAATTCAGCACTGAGACGATATATCGATCAGGTCCGAAGCTGACATACAAAACATGGATCTCGAACTCATTGCACTTCGTCTCTATCTGCTACCTTTCCAGATCGTGGTGTCAGCTGTGCGGCTACTCTTCCGATCTCTCTACTGGGTTGTACACAACAATTCTGTCAAAACAACCACATATCATCTGTCTCGACTGCCTTTCCAGATCACAGCACTGGTTGCTCGTCCACTCCATCATCTGCTTAGAAGTGTTGTGGGTAGCGGCATTCCTGTCTTCATCTACTTATTCAAGGCGTTCTCCTTCGCTCGAGCAATTCACGATGCAGTCTGTCTGGCTGCTCTGATTTTTGCTTTCGTCTTTGCCTACTTGGTCATATCCTACCATCTCGATAAAAGAGAGGATGCGCGAAAGGAAAGAATGGCAGAAGAAAGAAAGAAAGAAGCAAAAGAACACCAAGAACGGGTGAAACGCATGATTGAAGAGTACCTGCGTCGAGAACAAAAAGTGCGAGAAGAAATTTTACAGCGTGTAAGAGAGCATACACACCGTCGTACCAAACCAAAACAGCAAGAGTCACACAACTCTTCTCAACCTCACCCTCCACCCTCCTCCGCGTTCAAAGCCCGCCAGTACAACCAACAGCAAAGAGATCTGAGCCATGACTTCCACACCTGGCGCGACGAATGCAAAGCTCTGTTGAACGATCCAGCATCAGTCACCATACTACCACAACCACCTGGAGACCTTGCAACTCTATACAAGAAGGCAAGACTCTCGACAGTAGAACTCAAAACGGAACGTCGGATTTGGCATCCAGATGCTTGGTCGCAAGTCCCTGAGCCTTATAAAGCAGAGGTCAACAGCATGGTGACGGAGGTATTCCAGATTGTGGATGCTGTTTATGTTGGTAGGCAGCAGTCATGATGGGGAAGGATGTTGAAGGCGAGGTGAGATGGATGCAGATACTTCAGAGGTGCGTGCAGCAGTCTGTTTGGTAGTTGGTGAGGTGGTATTCTTTGGTAACAGATCAGCCAACGAATTTGAAGAATGCTTAGAACTAGGACGTACCACTCATCCACAAAATATATCTTAGCATGTCCAAAGACCTGTTCTTGATGTCTATACCGTTCGTCTTGCCGTTTCTTCATGTAATAGCAGAGGTGAATAGCTTCAGCTAACCAATATACAAGATATAGAGCAAGAAGCTTTGCTGATGTCTTAACCATGAATAAGATGATGAGTACCAGAGAAGATGTAAAAGTGGAGATGAAGGGCGTGAGAGAGGAGATGAGGAAGAATAGGAAGGCAGGGTCTAAGAAGCTCAAGACGATCAACAAGGTGAAGAAAGTGACGAGGAAGGTTATGCAAAAAGTGACAGTGAAGGTGTGTATGAGAGACCGTGGATGGTAGGGAGCAGCATCGTATGAGGGTTGAGTAGTATGCGGCATTTCGGAACTCTGTCGGGTTGGAATGGGTAAGGGAGGCAGTTGTATATTATAACATGCGTGATTAGAGACTCACATCCTTAAGAAGAGGAGCTGATAAAAGTACTGTTTCTGTCTGTCTGTCAGCTGTCCAGTCGCAGTCTCGGCAAAGGATCGTAGGATGCCGCTACAGTAAGCCCGGGCGCAGCATCTTCGCAATACACCATGATTGGACAAGACACACCAACAATTCATAGAAGTGAATTCATTCGTCGACAAGCAACACAGAAATTACATATGTACAGCGCATGCCTTCTTCACCCCATCACCATTATCTCTTTCCTCTCTTTTACGAACTTCCAACAACCTTTCCGTTAATCAACAGAGGAGACTTGTCGGAGAAGTTCTTGACATCACCCATGACGGTGGACACGGTATCGGATTGCAGGGCTTTGCCGCGGGCTTCCTCGGACTCCCAGGTGAGGATGGCTTCGACGCAGTACTCGGCGTCTGAGGGGTATTCGACGACGGACCAGCTCTTGAGGCCGAAGGGGCTCCAGTTCTTGTAGACGAGAGGCATGTGGGAGGAGAGGTAGTAGTCCATGTTGAAGTCGGTACCCTTGGGGTAGAGGACCTGAGAGGGCGGTGTGTTAGTTGCTTGAAGGTGGGTAGGTGGGGGAAGAGGCCTGTACTGAGGTGTTTGCTGCGGGCATTGTGATGGTATTGAGTGTTATGAGTTGTGAACTGGGTGTCTGTGTAGTTGAGATTCTGGTATGAGAGAGTCGAGGTACGAGCAGAAGGAATGAGATACCGAGTTGTTGTTTCTAACCGAGATATTTGACGACGGCCCAAGGTGGGGGCTGGAGTGAGGCGCCCATGACGCGGGGTAATCTAAAGCTTACAAATGCCCCTCACCACAGCTGAACTACCCACCCTGCCTGATACTCCTCACATCCTTCAGCTCTCTTCCATTCGTCCTTGTCACCTTGAACTACGGCTCGGCTCAGCTGTATACAATACTACAGACTCGTGAGGCGCCACTGATCTGCTGTTGATGGAAGGAACAACATCTCATCACCGTCTATCTCCGGCTTCCAAACTCCGTTCAGTCCGGTAGATTGATATGGATGTAGTTCTGGCAGCTTCTATCGAGCTCCGGCCAACAAACGATTGAATCCCACGACACTCTAGCAAGGCTAGGGTTGTATGGATCATGCCATATGGCAACGCTTCAGCTGCCTTTTGGATGCCCCGGTGGGGTCCACTCTAGAGGCCATCAGGCATTGGCAATATGTTCATGCAGAGAGACGTAGAGTGGACAAACTGATATCCATCATCATTGATGACTCGAGCTTTGATGACTTCGAAGCTTCTCTCACAGAAGAGCAAGAAACCCATCTGGCAGAATTGTACCGTCATCTTGATGAGGTATTCAAAACTTATGAGCAAGGCGATCACACAAAATTCGTCAGCCCGGACGTTCCTCAACCGCCAAGCGTCCATCTTCCCATATCGGCTCATCTGAAACTTGCCTTCAATGGATGGCGACAGCAGTGTTGGAAGTTATCCGAGACGCCTGAGTTCATCAGAGAATTACCACATCCACCAGCCATATCCTGCTCCAAACCTGGCTGCGACAACACACTTGAACGATTCAAGACTTGCGTACACAGCATGAAGATTCTCTACCTCAATACTGAGCTAAGCCGTGCAGAATTGCTCAAAGAACGTAATTTCTGGCACCCGGATCGTTGGAGCAGAGTCCCTCAGCCTTACCGCCAGGAAGTTGAGCAAATGGCGATAATCGTCTTCCAGGTGCTTCAACCGCTTTGCGACAGAGTGAGATGATTCTGAAGCGTGATCTTCAGACCTTGCAGGAGGACTTTCGTCCGCTCCGCCTCTCCGTTCGTTCCTCGGTGACGTGTGGCCTACGAGCCGGGAAAGAGGACGGTACAGGCCAGAAAACGGCAGATTCAAATCAATCAGCCTCTATTTATCCCACGCACTTTCTCTTCGCTGTCTAAATATCCTTATCTCACTCGATCATGACAATTGCTCTCTCTCATGAACCTAGTGTAGATGTAAAATGAGATATGCTAGACATGACTTTCATATACCAAATTCCCACGCTCCACGAGTGCTTCACATCCACATCTTTTGTTGCGATGCAGACAAATGAGGTCAGGAATGCTTGTACGACGATAGAGAACTTCACCTAAGCCGTGTTGACAGTTCCATCGCCCACCTAATTGGTAGCACCGTCCAGAGTAAAGGTGAAGTCCATCCCAACGGCTGCAGGTCCAGTATCAGCTTGTGTAGCATCATACATCAAAAGCTTGTCCGGCGTATTTGCCACAACCAACATCACCTCATCCCCCTCCTCAATCTCTGTTGATGCAGTCTTGACAATACCGCCTTGCCCACTGCCATTGACCAACTCAATATACTTGATCTCGCCATATTTGTTGCCAAATCGGACACCCTCATTAACAGCTTGCATAACCAAGTACGCAGTGTAAGAAGTCTCTGCAGTAACTGTAGCCGTCACCGTCGAATTGACATTCTGCAACGGAATGATGCTAGCGCCAAAGTACCTCGGTGCCCGATCAGGGTAAACCTGATGCTTGTTGCCCTCACCACCAACAGCAAAAGTATTATTGTAATCCAAACCATCCTGCAAGTATCTGAAGTAATTCTGGGCAACAGGGTTTCCGTAATCGGCAAATGCCATTCTGGCCCAGTATTTTCCTATCAGTTTTTGTACGGAAGTGCCGGAAGAAATAGCCATGCGGTTTATGGTGTGGAAAGGCGTTTCATTCGCTTTGGCATTGTACGTGTCGAAGATTGTTCGAACAGTGTTGGCGCCAAAGCCTGCGTAATTGTCCAGGTTATAGGTTAAGTAGCTCAGGAATGGCCATGCCATGTATTTGTTCTGGGGATCTACCAGTGAACGGTAGGATTGGCCGATCACCATGAAAGCTTGGAATGCAGTGCCCCCAGTACCTGTTGTATCGTTTGCAGTGGCGCGTGATGAGGAGCACAGGTCAGAGCGATAGGTTTCTGCCACATAGTTGCCGAGGGTTTCTGCCCAGCCAAAGGTGTTTTGCTGGTTCCACCATGCGGGCTCGGCCATGGAAAGCACATGTCCGTATTCATGTGACATCACTCCCAATTGAGTGATATAATCTGAATCGACGACCACAAAGCCAGCACCGGTATTATCAAACAACTGATACGTGCGGCCAGAAAACTCATACTGCACCAAATTATCAATGATGAAGTAATTGGTCTTGTAGTAAGGAGGTCGGCCATCCGTATTCGAGGTCGAGAGGCCTGAAGATCGCCAACCTAGTTTGTTGACGTAGCAGTCCCAGGTTCCTTCCAAGTGTTGGAGTCCTATAGTGGTGTTTTCGTTGTTTTGGCCGTAGAGACGGAAGTGAGCGCTTTCTGCGTAGGGACCTTTGTCGATGGAGAATTTGGATGCGTCTTGGAAGTCGGGGATGGGGGCGAGTTTGTATTCGACTGCGGTGGGGTCGGTGGGGATGGGTGCGAGACTGCTGGTTGATGAGGTTTTGGAGGATGTCTTGCTGCTGCTGCTGCTGATTTTCGAGCTGGTCTGCGAGGATGAAGATATTTTTGTCGACACCTTGACCACGGAGCTTGAAGAAGACTTCGCGGAGGTAGTTGAGCTTGTCTTCGTGCTGGTTGAAGACGGTTCGGCTGAGGACTTTGAGGAAGACTTCACGGAGATGCTGGTGGAAGAGGGCTTGACCGAGGATTTGGAAGATGACTTTGCAGAAGTACTTGTGCTCGTCTTCTTGCTTGTAGAGGAAGGGTTGATGGAGGCTTTGGAAGAGGTTTTGGCAGCAAGCTGAGCAGAAATGCTCGAAGCGACGCTGGCAGAGACGCTGGCGGACACCTTGGAAGCGATACTGGCAGCGACGCTAGAGGAAACACTGGAAGAGACCTTTGAAGAAACGCTGGAGGAGATCTTGGTCGAGGCAGCACTTCCACAAACAGTGTTTTGGCTGACCACAGCAGCAGATGCTGTTGATGCTGCACCAAGAGCAATAAGGAGGGTTGGTCCGGTAAGATGCATGTTGATAATGCTATCTCACCCAAAATATGTGATTCGATTTGGAGAAAGAAGGTTGTTCTAGAATCATAGGTATAGCGAGACCTCTTATATACATCACCTGGCACATATGACCTGACAAAGCAGCTGAAAACATATAGATTGTATGGTTAGTGTGCTATACTATGCTTACTGAGACCCCAGAGCTGAACAGCGTTACAACGATACGCCGTCTCATTTGTATGTGCAACGGCCAGCATTGGTGTGAATATAGGGAGCTGAAAACTTCAGCAGTCTTGTAGGATAGCACCATCGGAGTGCCCGACATGCAAAGAAATATCGTTGTGATAGCGCACGTTTTGGCCTGGGCATTGTGCTACGCGAATGAGTCGATCCGGGGTCACGCAAAAAGTTGAATATCTGTGGACGACGAGCCTGTCCTGTAGTGCGAACGACGCAGAGGTTCTCACGATGAGGACCGGCATGCGTCGACTGCACACGAAAACTTGTCCTGTATCACGCAGAGTGATGACTGGAATGGCATCATGAGGAGTGAATCGTGTTGGTCAAAAGAGGGAGAGTAGGCTTGAGACCGTTCCTGCCGCGTCAAGGTCTGGCCCGCCAAAACACCCTTGCCAAGACATTTTTTGTGAACAATCTATCGGTGTAATACATTAGTGAAAACCGACTTACCCTTAGTCAGACCTTCGAGGCTCCGAAGTTTTCTTATGATTAAGAGTATAGGCATTCTAACGACACCAGCAGAGAAACTTAAGTACTTTTCATGCAAGAAAAAAGATCCAGTAGAGATACGCAGATCTATGCGTGAATAATGCAAGTTGTGCATAGTCGAGCGTCCGCAGTCTTACTATCTTGTGTGTGACAGGACAGTCCCACGACTGAAGCACAGTGAATACTAATCTCGCATCTCACGCGCACACCTTGTGTAATAGATCCGCAAGCGAGCAATGTTCCTTATAGACTTTTGGTTGAGAGGGCAAGAATGATACCCTGGAGACGAAAGTAGGCCCTTTGATCATTCGACATAGATTGTCAAGCTGCTGCCCAGCGTCGGAAGCTGCATCATACGCCTGATCTCGCCAGTCGCTGAGAATCGAAGACTCGGACGGGGAAGGACTATGTCAAGCAGAATGCGGCAAAACATTCTGCTGTTCGTAGCTGCCTTCTGTATGGCAGCAGGGGACGGAGACGACCAGTTGGCTGATTGTAGCGTTCATGTGTGATGAACGAGGACCTTCTCTTCAGGCCTAGTGCTATTGCAGTCTCGTTTAATGTCATGTCGATAGCTGTGAGTCTCTGTGCGAGTGGTGGACTACGGTAAGCCGGGTGTCAGAACAACATGGCTTTTGACTTGGCGCGGTAGACGGAGGAGAGCTTTCGATACTGTTCAATGGCCCGTACCAATAGTCTTCGAAATCGATTTAACAACGAGATGGGGAACGCCGAAGTCCAAGAGCCCAGTAGTTTCGGAATTCACGTCTTGGAGAGTTCGGGTCAGATTCGCAAGTCGTCTTGGCTCCAGCATGGCAGTGATATCGAATCGGCAATGGCTAGAATGTAGCAATGATGCGAACAAGAGTTTTTGCCACTTGAAGATGGAGACAAGTGGGATCGGAAAACACAGGCCCTCACTGTGTTTTGCCTTCAGACTCGGAGATGAGACCGGAAGAAGACATGAAGTGTGTGTGTTGTGGATAGAAGGAAAAGTGGATGCCACGGCGGAGAACGGTGGAAGTGGGTGGAGCCCACTTATTCCTCTGGTCTAATCGCTCATCCTCCAGATTCGGAGGCCGATCAGAGCGAGATCTTGGTAAGAGACTAGTCAGTACAGGTTGTCTGCTCTCAAACATCAACCGAAGTGGTCAACACTGACAACACGTGGTTGTCGTTCAGTCGGTGTTCTCGTATCACCAACCTCATGTTTCGAGGTCGCACAAAATCTCCAGAACTCCACTGAGAATCTCAACGGGCAAGCGCAGAGCCGCAACGTGGCAGGGATATCAACAAGGTAGATAAGTCAGATTCGCTTGACAGCATAAGCATCCTGACACGTCAATTCAATAGCGCAAATGTACAATCACACCGTAGCAGTGGGTCGACACTCGCTCCTGCAGTCAAGGAAATTTGCAGACCAAAGCATGCAAGTAAAGCAGATAAAGTCTCCGAATGGGTTATTCTTGGTCGAAGATCCATGTCTGCAGGTAAGCTCTTGCTTCTAGCGAATTCATGCATGACAGAGCCGCGATGGAAGTCGTGTTGATTGGTCGCGCGGAGAATATCTGCAAATGGCGATGAGATGTGGGGCTCTGTCGCTTGAACCTTCTCAACTTCGATACCATCATGACTGCTCTTGGTGTCAACGGCGATACGGTCCCAAGGATTCGACAATGCGCGAGCGAATGTGACAGTGACAGTGTGCTGATTGATGTGTTGGTCGAGCAGATGACCCGCGAGCTGCCTTTGCATCGTCCCGCAGACATAGCCCTGTGGAGAATCGGACTCCTTCGCTATGCACAGCAAAGCTTGAAGGTGTCGTCTTTTCATGTCGATCTCTTGGATTGGAAACACGAGACAGGCGAGGTCTTGATAGACGCACGTCAAGCAATTGGCGCTGACGGATCTTATCGCGACCGCTCATTAATGTTTCGACGTTAGCAGCTTCCTTCTTCGCTCGCGACGAGACGAGTTCAATCAAGATTCAGGCACCATTCGCAGGAAACATCCTTCCGTAACTCTACCATGAAGTCTTTTACAGCCTCCAATCCTTGTACCTGACTACTGGAGCTCTCTCAATAATAATAATAGGCGTATCATGGGAAGAAACAAAGATGCAGGTCGAGCCGTATCACGCCAGAGATTTTCGAAGCGGCTACGCTATACCCAAAATGGACGGCGCCGTATCAAGCTCAAGCTAGCACTTTGCGCCAGTTTCCACTTCATCTTGGTATTTTCTTGGACACGATGGGGCAGCTAGAAGGCTCCAAGAACTACTATTTCTGCATTCCCGAGCGGAGAGCCGTACTTCTTTCCTCTGCGTCGCCACTTTCTATGCGAGAGATGTTCAGGGCTCTCACAGCAATCCAGAGACACAATGTTATTGTACAGGCGTGGGTAAGGGAAGAATACTGCTATCAAAATGTTGAACTCAGACTAGGTTCGTACCTGCTTTATCCACCTGCGTTGATCATTGGCTCAAAGAAAGTCCGACATGGTTTGTACAACCGTAAACATGCAGGTCCTCCACGCCTGAGCCGTCGTCCGGACACTCTGTAGCTTCTCGGACTTCGAATCAACTTCCGCACGCCATCAACCTATTCTTTACCTACGCCGAGTGCTTGGATCCGGCTTCCTGCAACAGTCTGCTTGTGAGCATGCTCTTGCTTGGTACGCTATGGTGGATGCCATGTTTTTCACGACCAAATGCGTCCAGCATGCCCGGGATGCAGCTTGAAATGCTAGGGCTATGCATTCCCAAATGGAGATCAGGTAGAATCCACTCGGAGAATATTCTCAAGAAAGATCATATAAGTATTCTGCCAATCTCGTTTATTACTCTGCATCTCCATCATCTTCACCATACCCTCCAGCAGGCAACAGGATCAAGGCTTCAATCGTTTGGCCTTATCACGCCTAGCTAACTTTCGTTTTCGACCTACTCATCATTGTATCACTACTTTCGCTTGGCTGCTTTCTAGATGCGTTTCTCCACAATCTCTGCTCTGCTTTGTGCAGTCGGAGTTCTTGCTGCTCCCAGCACTTCTCAAGAAGCCAATGGACTCGCCATTAGCGAAGATGGAAAGTGTGGTGGCTCTACTGGCCAGACATGCTTGAATTCATATCTTGGCGACTGCTGCTCAAAAGCAGGCACTTGCGGTGAAGGTGCCTTCTTCTGCGGTCTTGGCTGCCAGAAGCAGTTCGGTGCTTGCATCCCTACTAACAAGGGCAAACTCGTAAGCCAGAACGGCATGTGCGGCCACGATGTCACCTGCAAGGGTTCAAAGTTCGGTGACTGCTGTGGAAAGGACAACTGGTGGTATGTATAGCACAATCTACTCTGAGATACACCTACTAACGCTTTGCAGTGGTGGTGATGCCAAATCTTGTGGTACAGGCTGCCAGGAAGACAATGGCTCTTGCAATGGCGGATGGCCATGGAGCAACCTAGTTTCCAGAGCCGACCCCAACCCGACTTGCCCCAAGTCCAACGGCACCACATACACATCAGAGACTGGTAACCAGTACAACATCACTTGCAGTCTCGACCATGCTGGCGGTGACTTGAAGATGGTCTGGATCAGCTCGAACAAGATTGCAGACTGTCTAGCCGAGTGCGACAAGACCGACGGATGCAAAGCCATTGCAATGTCTGGTACTGCTTGTTATATGAAGAGCAAGATTGGAACACCGGTCAAGAGCTCGAACGTTCGCGGTGCCATCTGGGTTGGAAAGGTCGACAGCTCTTCCTCAAGCGTCTCATCCACTGCATCTGCAACATCTGGATCATCATCCTCAGCACCTGTCTCATCCTTAGGATCTCTGACTAGCTCTTCGACTGTCTCGTACTCGAACTTCTCATCGACTAGCTCTTCATCATCAGCTCTTCCCACCTCGACTAGTCCTACCTGTCCCGCCGCAAACAACACCGTGTTCATCGCCGAAAGCGGTGCTACTTTCCTTATTGAGTGCTGGGTCGACCACTCTGGCGGTGACTTGAAGGCAGTCAACATCGGCAGTAACAGAATCGCTGACTGTGTCAACGCTTGTGATGCTACTGAGGGATGTATTGATATCAGCATGTCTGGTACTGCCTGTTACATGAAGAAGAAGCTCGGCAAGCCCACTGTCAACAAGGGTATCCGAGGTGCACGCAAGATCAAGGATGCACCCAAGAGCTCGAGCAGTAACAGTGTTGCACCATCCACCACATCCAGTGATGTTTCAAGCACCTCGAGCAGCGAGGCTTCCACCACTTCAAGCACCTCCAGTGATGTTTTAAGTACTTCGAGCGGTGAAGCCTCCACTACTTCAGGCACCTCCAGCGATGCTTCCTCAACCGCTTCATCGGTATCTTCGATCAGCTCTTCCGAATCGTCTTCTGCATCCTCCACGGTTTCAGAGATTGCCACTGCAAACAGCACCATCTCTTCGTCGTCTGTAATTTTGACTACTGGATCATCGACTTCGAACATCACCACTTCTCAGATCTACCAGAACAGTACCGTCAGCGTGCCTTTGACTTCCAGCTCAGTCTCTAGCACTGTCGCATCTGTGAACAGCACAGCATCTTCTACATCGACTGTCTTCGTCAACACCACTAGCACAATCACATCTGGCAGCACTGTCGTAGTCGGTCCTACTGCTCCCATCGGCGTCGGACCCTCGAGTGGTGTTTCCTTCAGCACTGCAAGTGGAGCACCCTACGGCAATGGAACGAGCAGTACTGTTTCAGCAGGCCCTACTGCACCCATCGGTACTGGCGTCTCTTCAGTCGTCCCTGTCAACTCTACTACCAGCGATATCCCGTCCTCGTCAACTATCACCACTTCTGTTGGTACTGGCGCCTCGAGCGGCATTCCTTCGTCTGCCATCGGCAGTGGTCCTTATGGCAATGGAACAACCAGTGCTCTTCCTATCGGACCCACCGGTACTGGCGTCTCAAGCAGTATCGCCTCATCTACCACCAGCGGTGCTCCTTATGGAAACGGCACTACAAGCGTTCTCCCTATTGGGCCCACTGGTACTGGCGTCACGACCTCAACCATCACGAGCAAGACCGTTATCGTTAGCCCTATTGGTACTGGCGCTTCAAGCGGCATCTCTTCGAGCGTAGCCATCAGCGCACCTTATGGAAACGGTACTACAAGTGCTTTGCCTGTCGGTCCTACCGGCACAGGTGTTCCTAGCTCTGTTATCACCAGCAGCAACAGCTCCACTACCAGCCTTGCCCTGAACTCGACAGTATCTCTCACCACCAGCTACAATCTCACCTCAAGCATTCAATCGACCGTGATGACGATTTCGGCCAATTCCACCATCAGCGCACCTTTGACAACCGCTCCCATTGTTACAGGCCCTTCGACTAGCCTCTCCACTTCGTCTGGAAAATACACCAACACCACCAGCTCAGTATCGACCACACCTACTTGGGCCTTCAACAACTGGGGAGGTATCACGTCCGGCCACCCTGTCGCTACCAACACCACCGCCTGCTCAGTCAAACCTACTTCCACCGCTACATGTGTTCGTTGTGAAGGTCAGCCCGGAACTGACAAGTACTGTGGTCTTACGATCAACGATGACTCTTATGCCGTTGTCCCCAAGACTTGCAACCAGGTTGAGTTCAGCTTGGATTTGACTGAGTGTGAAGTCGCACCTGACGGCATCAGTCGTAAGGCTCTTTGTGTCAATGGACAATTCCCTGGTCCTCTCTTGGAAGCTTCATGGGGTGATGAAGTTATCATTCACGTCACCAACTCCATGACCCGCAACGGAACTTCTATTCATTGGCATGGTATCAGACAAAACTACACCAACGAGATGGATGGTGTCGTCGGTCTCACTCAGTGCGCTCTCGCCCCTGGCCAGAGCATGACCTACAAGTGGACTGCCGAAAGCTACGGATTCTCGTGGTATCACTCTCATTTGACACTCCAAGCCTACGAGGGTCTCTTCGGACCCATGTATATCCACGGACCCAAGTCCGCTGAGTACGATGTTGATGCTGGTCATCTCATTATCAACGATTGGTCTCACATTCCCGTCGACGACATGTACAATGATGCACAGGTTGCTGGTGTCAGAACAATGGACACTGGACTGATCAACGGTATGAATATCAACCCTGTTGCTAAGGACGGTGCGCCTGCAGGTCAGCGCTACACTGTTCCTACCGAGTTTGTTCCTGGCAAGAAGTACCTGTTCCAGCTTCTCAACAGTGCCATCCAGTCGACATTCAAGTTCTACATCGACGGACACAAGTTTACTGTCATCGCTGCCGATTTTGTCCCCATTGAGCCTTATGAGACTACCGTGTTGTCCATCAACATTGGTCAACGTTACGAAATTATTGTCGAGGCTGACCAAGACGTCGGCGATTACTTCCTCCGATTCGACAATCAGAACGCATGCGCTACTACCACCAATTCTGACGATATCAGAGGTATCATCCACTACGCAGGCAGCTCTGGCGGCACACCCACCTCGACCGCTCATGACTACCCCCGCAAGGATAACGGTGTTGGTGGTATTCTCGGTACTTGTGAGGACGAGCCTCTTGCCAGCTTGGTTCCTATCCTCAAGAAGACTGTCAGCTCTCCTCACCAAACCGTCCAGCACGACGTTGCTGTCTCAAACTCCAACGGCATCAACCTTTACCGCTGGTACCTCGACGGAACCACTTTCCAGTCCAACTGGGGTGATGCAACTCTCTACAGCATCATCAACAACGACACCGTCCCTACTTACTCTGGCGATCTTGCTATCTCCACTTCTCTTGGGGAATGGGTCTACGTAATCATCGAGTCCCCGGTACCGCTCGGTCACCCCATTCATTTGCACGGTCACGACTTCTACGTTCTTGCAGCAGGATATGGCAACTACGGTAGCGGTACCGCACTCAACCTTGACAACCCTCCCCGTCGTGATGTAGCCTTCATGCCCGGTGATGGCCCTACTGGACAAGGCGGTCATCTTGTCATTGCTTTCTTCACCGACAACCCCGGTGTCTGGCTTATGCACTGTCACATCGGTTGGCACGTAGCCATGGGCTTTGCTCTCCAGTTTATCGAAGGCCAAGAGCTGATCAAGGATACTGTCACTGATACTTGCCTTGTCAACGATGTCTGCAACAACTGGCGTCCTTGGGCCCAAGAGAAGGGCATCTACGTCGATGACTCTGGTGTGTAGACGCCTATGGACTCTGGCTTGGATGATCATGAATTTTTCGTACACTTTTGCTTATAAATTCACTTCTTAATGTTTTTGAATTGGTTGGGGAAAAATTATACCTGTGTGTCTTGGATGGATGCACACTTTTAGATGTTTACAATTGTTTCCGCTAGACGATTAAATCTTGTCGCCTTTTGTATATATGCGGACTGAACATTTATTGTTTTTTGATCAATCACATATCTATGAGTGGATAACAATTCTTTCGATATATCGTTCGCGACTGCCAAAATGCAGAGGTACGGTTGGCAACAGAGCGTTAAGAACGACGTCGAGTCCATGGTGCCTGCCTCGAACGCATCAATCCTTCTCGGCCGCTCTCATCCGCCTGTGCCTCTGTCTTCGTATTCGACATTGATAATCGTGTCAACTTCTCTACAAACTTTTCTCGCAACCGACGGCCAACGCTCGCCTTGTGAATTGATGAATACGGCCCTGATAAGGAGCCCACGTGGCAAGATTACTGGTCCCGCAAAGAGTGGACACCTACACTGACCATCGAGTATGGTTGGTCTCTGTACACGACGACTCTCTGCAGCACTTTCAACATCGCCGTCGCAATCACCCAACCGCAGTTGTCGCCGCTCTTCGTCGTTATAAAGCTCGTTTCAAAATGGTGCGTCCAGTACATTACTAGACAGGCATGGTGATGGAGACAACTCTGCTATCACATACGGCCTGGATGTGTTAATCCACAACTTCATTGGATGTTTGATAGTGTCTCCGGTGCTCAAATACGAGCACTATCTGTGAATCTCATATCAAAGGACCACTGCTCCATACAGGGTCGCTTCGGCTACTCATGAGCAAGATCCAGAACAATCCCAATGATATGGTCCATATTCTCGAGGCTAACATTCAGCTCTTTGCCTGGTGCTTCCTTGAAATTGACGCAAAATGGATATTTCGATCTACTGGTTCGACCGGTCAGAGTATAGCACACACTCCTGGCTGCGGTCTCTCGTATTCGATTCGACTCTACACATGTATCCGAGCCTTCTGCGAGATTGCAGTTCGGTTACTGCACGGTAGTCATCACTCACAAGTGTACAGGCGACAGCAGCAAAAATATCGACAATCAAGAGCCGGATGGGTGTAAATGGAAACAACATAAAATAGCCCTCGCCGTCTTGGTCTGTCTTTTCTTCTCATCAATCACATCTCATACTCAAAGACTTCTTCTACTCCGCGTCACAGACCTTGCGATATCTCTCTCCAACATGCAGTTCAAAACTCTCCTTTCCAGTTCAGTGCTGCTCTGCGCTGCTGGATTCAGTCAAGCCCAAGACTTGAGCTACGAAGACAGTATCCATGCCCTTGCGTATGGCAACGTTGCTCTGCAAGGCAACTCCAATGGTACCGTTTGGCTCAACTTCACTGGCTTCGCACCTCAGCAACTGCCCACAATCCAGAAGGATGTCGGTCTGTTCACTTACGACAATGCTGAGGCATTGGACGCTGTGGCCGGACTTGCCAAGGTTGCAGCCAGCAAGGGCCAGTACGGCGATCTCGTCTACCTCTACAACGTATTCAGCATGAACGCCTTCGCCGACTACGCACACGTGGCCAGCGAGGAGATGCAAGCAGGGCTCTTGGCAGCTGTCACTCTCGCAAACAGCACAACTCCTGATGCTCAACTTGTGGAACTCTACGCCAATACCTCCAGCTCTCCGTTCTTGATAGAAGCTTTCCAAGGTCTTCCCAAGACTTCCAATGCTAAGGGAAGATGGGTTAGTGAGGCTTGTAGCAGCGCTCACAAAGCTGCAAAGTCTGCTTGTTACGCATTGATCAACAACGTCTCGGGCAACGCTACATGGAAGTCAGGTGGTCCTCGCAGCATTTGTCGCAGTGGCTGTTGCATCAGTTGGAGTGCAAATGCCACCTTCCAGATCGAGAACCTCACCAATGCTGCGAACTATTGCGTCCAAGCTTGCAGCGGCGTGACAGTCAGCTGTGAGGTTCGGGGTGTCAGTCTTCAGGGAACTCTCGTTGATCAGTGTCTCAGCAACAGAGCAGATGGGTGCACTTAGGGGGAGATGCAGGTTGAACGCGTCCACGTTTAGAGTGCGATATTGCCGAGGATGACGGTGGGTGTCGAGGATACACCAAATCCAATCCGGATGGGTCGAAGACTACCGAAGATGGGACCAGTATGGAAGGAATTGATTAAATATCTAGACAAGTGGTGTATATTTATCATGGTCGTTGATTTGGATATACACGTATGAATCCATTTACCCGATATTCGTGCAAGATAAGACTCTTTCCATCTCAAGCTGGAGTAACGGAGGTAGAAATTCCTTCTTCCCACCTTCTCGAACGAGGAAAGGACAGCTATCCACGTGTACCGATAAAATCAAGTTGCCAGCAATACGAGCTTTAGCGACGGTCAATCTTCGGCCATAGTTGATACATACATAACCTCAAGGATGCCCCAGCATCATCACTCTTACACATCAATCAAACATGGCGAACCAACCAACGTTATTGACTGGACACCTGGCCCACAATCTTCTTCACACACTGGCAGATCTTGATAGTCAGGAAAAGCTGCTCGGGATTACTTCTCTGCTAAAGAGCACAAACTCGACAACCACCGAAGGCTCTATAAAACATCCGTTGGGACTCGTACTATTTCTCGTATCTCAATTCTCGTTGATATATCTGGTATGTGGAGAGCTCTGATGTCATTACCTGGCAGAAAAGCTGATGTGACAAAGATCCGTCATTTGATGCTCCGATCAATTGGGACGTTGATGGTTATGACTCACATGCAAGACCGTCGCGACAAGGAGGGTCGAAAACAATCTATCCACGCCAATCTAGGCAGTCTTCGCCATGCCGTTAGCTCTCGTAGAAGACTACGTAAAGACGTCCTCTTGGGTATCACATACAACATGATCTACCTAGCTCTCAAGGAACTGCTGTCATGCATATCTTTGAATCCAATCTGGACCACGATTTCTCAACTCGCCATCGGTGTGGCTCTGTCCAATCTTCATCTCCGCTGGACTGGTGTTGTTCTTTCCTCAAGAACACAAACTGGATCACGTATCTTTTCGCTACCACACAGGGACTTGATATTGCCATCTGGGTTATATATTCTTGCTTGGGAGTTGACTGCAAAACTACCAGCAATCATCAGTAAAATGCTATCTGTACAAGAGTCAGATACTCTGGGTAGTCTCAAGACTGTTGCTTTGACTGATGCTATTGTCTTGTTAACTTCTTTGAGCTTACGACTGCTGCTACTCTATCCTGTTTACGCCACATACATATACACAGAGACTAAGCTGCTCAAAAGTCAGGATGTGGCAGGGAGTAGACCGCACATGTCCGTTGAGCAGGCAAACTCGTCTGATCTGGGGTTGAGTTCCTATGCAGAGAATTGGAGAAAGTGTTTCAAGAGAACGGCACCTTGGTTTGCACTGTTGCATCTACAGACGGTTTTTATACTCGCTGTTCTTGAGATACTAACGGCACCTCTTCTAGAAAGGCTAGTGTTCTAAGCGAATGGCTGATGGTCTTGAGTATTAGGTCGGTAGCTAGGCTGATAGACTGGCTGTCAGTATGTTACACTTCACCTCGCTTCCATCCCATGACCGCGTCAGATCATCGAAAGCAGTTCTCAATCTGGTCCAAGAGTGGTGGCGAGTGATGGTCTCGGTGTCCCACAGTGAGTCACATATAATAGTAGTTGCTGCCTTGAGATACGTCATCGGTATTCCTTCGCACTATAACAACCGTCTACAGCGGGGTATCGTTATCCACAGTCCCTCACAAAACTTGATGCAAACACACCTCAGAATCTAATTCTCAATCACTCAATTCCAGCTATCAGTAAAGGAATCAAAAAAACATGCATCTACGTCGCCTAGCCCAAGAACGCACAAACCTCGAGTATGATCCTCTCGAGAAATTTGTCACCAGTCCCATCAATGGCGAAGAACTACTCCACTGGACCGCCAAACTCACCGGACCTGTGGGCAGTCTATACGCAAACACAGCCTTCGAATTAAGCATCCTCTTGCCAGAGACTTATCCCCACATCGCCCCACAGATCAACTTCGCCACACCAATCTTCCACCCAAATGTTTCCAGCAGAGGAGAAGTGAGAATGGCTGAGTTAGAAAAAGAGCAATGGTGTCCTGCGTTAACGATAAGGACGCTATTGCTTTCTGTGCAGGCTTTACTCTCGGATCCGAATTTAGAGGATGGATGTGTGGTTAATGAGAAAGCTGCGAGTTTGTATTTGAAAGATATCGAGGAGTTCAAGAGGAAAGCGCGGGGATGAAATGAATGTCTTATTTTGTGTCAAGTAGGTATTTTGGAGCTGCAATGCATGAGGAAGCTGCGAGGTGGTGGAGGAAGGATGTTGGGGAGTTTGAGGGGAAAGTAAGGCAATGAATGATATCTCACGCTGGAATATGGATGTTGTGAGATGATGTGTTTGAGATCGATGTTTTGTCACAAATCAGTTGAGCCTTGTGGGCTTGAAAATCTGTCCCAAATTAGATACATGAAAAGACATGGTTCTTGAGGATATCAGAAGAGGGATCTTATGACAAGATGTAATGGATTCTGTGAATTGACACCTGCTCTTCACACTCGGTTTCCAATCCTGATAGGCCTTCTACAGAAAGGGCCACAGTGACAAAAGCACAAGAGCCTTGTGGCTCCCAGCAAAAGCGTCATCCCACTCGCCTGTGTTCGCGTGTCTGCTACTAAGCCATGGGGCAAGCGTCATGGGCGGTAGTACGAACCCAGGCTCACGTCTCACAGCACCACAACGAGAAGACACAGAACATATTCAAAAAATCAATCAACTTTTCCTTTCCTAAAACCTATAGCACCACAAAGACTAAAATGCAAACTCCTAAAACCAAAAACACTTTTGTCTCTCCATCCTTCCCTCTCATCGTTTCTCTATCCCTGCGTCTCAACAACCTCAGCAAACCACTGTCTCAACGCACCAGCCAATACCCCAGGCAACTCCCTAACATCCCTAACAACCAAATAATATCCGAATGGGAACGAGTCCAAATACTTAACAGTCCTAACACTCATCTCTCCAGTATTAGGGTCTTTGACGAACTCTGCAGTTTGCAGGTCCAAAATACTCGAGGGCTTCTTTTTCTTTGCTTCTGTGCCTGCAACTGCAGCATCGGTGGTGGTGGCAGGAGTAGCGGTGCCAGAAACAGCAGTAGAAGGTGCGGCTGAGAAAGAAGGAGTAGTGGCTGTTGCATCGACGATGACAAATACCATCATAATCCTCTCTTCATGGGCTTGTCTGACCAATGACCTGATGCCATTATGGTCCTCACAAACACCATCACTGACAATCAACTGCAACTGCCACAACTCAGAGCTAGCACCTTGAGCCCTAAGTCTCGCAGCCCTGAACAGCTCCAGACTCTCAGCAACAAGCGTTTTAACATTCGTCCTCGTCTGCTCAAAGTTGAAGCCTCTGATCACATTCGCACCAGCTTCAGCGGTGAACGGAGTTTCAAAAGGCAGCTTGACGCTTACTCCCTCGCCAAAGCCTAGAATGCAGAGTTCACCGGCTTCGAGGATGGAAAGGGCGCGAGCGAGTAGAGCCATGGTATCGAAAGCGAGGGTTTGTGCTCCGCCTTCGGCCATGGATTGCGAGTCGTCGATGGCGAGCATGATTTGGTATTGGCGTTTTGAGGGCACGGAGCGGCGCATCCAGATCTTGTCGCGGCGGTAGGAGGAGGCGATGTAAGGGATGATGCGCTTGATGTTGAGGCGTTTACCTGTGCGGTAGTCGCCGCGCATTTTGGTGGCGTGGGTGGGTGTGAGAAGCAGGCGAAGATGTTCGGCAAGCAGTAGAGACAGATTGCGGGTGGAGGACTCGTGGGTGTTGTAGAGTGCTCTGGCATCGTCGAGAGAGAGGGAAGGAAGATCGGCCATAGAGGAAATATGGGCGGACTCAAGTTGCTGGTCGACGTCTTCGATCGAGTCGTCGTTGTCTTCTTGAGCTTCGGGACCGTCTTGATCGATAGCATCATCGTGAGATTGTGCTTCACCCACGAAGGCGTTGGGGATGTTGTCAGCGCCGCCTTGGGGGTTCTGCTTATCGTCGTCTTCCTCGCGATCACCCATCTCCACATCCTCGTCCGGACGGTAGGCTTCACCCTCTTCTTCATCTTCGGGCATGAAGTCCTCTCTCTGTTCCTTGTCGTTGGTCGAGACACCAGCCTCTTCGTCAATGGCCTTGGCTTGATCCTCGTTAGCGGCACCCAGAGCCTGAGCATCAGACTCCTCAGCTTCATTCTGCAAATGCTCAAACTCAGCATCGTTCATGTCGACATCAGCAGGAGGCTGTTCTTTGCGTTCCTCCTTATCGGCTTGAGCGTCTTGAATTTGCTTCTGTTGCTTGTACCACTTCTCGAGTGCATCGCCAATCTTCTTGTACGGCATGGACTCTTGCTTGTCTTCGGTCTTTTCCTCGTTGGCGGCGGCGGCAGAGTTTTCGGCGACGCCTCGTTCGCCTTCGGCACCTGCTTGTTGTTGCTGTTCTTGCTGGGCGCCTTGCTCGCCAGACTCGCGTTGAGCAGCACCTGCGTCATTTTCTTTGCTGTCGTCCTGAGGTTGCTCGTCATCGAGACCAGCACCTTGGGCTTCGCTAGGTGCAATCTCGTCGGCGGCATTGGTGTCGTCCTTGCGGTTGTCTTGAAGCATGTCTTGATCCTCTTGAGCTTCTTCCTCTTCTTCAGGCTTCTCAGCATCCTCACCGACTTCGTTGGTTTTGTCTTGACCATCTTCGTCGGCGTTCTCGTCGGCTTCGTCCTGTTGAGCATCGAGATCGGCAGGGATCTCATCCTCGGGTGAGACGTCTTCCTCTTTGCTTGGGTCGTCGATTTCGCCTTCTTGTTCGCCTTCGGGTTGAGGCAGGTCCTCGTCCATGGGATCAATGTCACCCATGTCTTCCATACCAGACTCATCGCCATCTTCAGACTTGCCGTCCATGTCGATATCATCAGGTAGGTCGAGGTTATCCTGCTCCTCCAAGTGAGGATCAGTTTTCTCGGTCTCGTCGGGAGGACCAGTCTCAGTCTCATCAGCACCCTGCTGTTCACCTTCATCCTCCTCTTCCTCGGCATCGTCATCATTCTCCTTCTTCTCCTTTTCATCCTTCTCCTCACCATCGGCAGCAGTCATCTCATTCTGATCTTCAGTGCCGGTGTTGTTATCACCTTCTTTGTCCTTGTTGTCTTCGTCTTTACCGCCATCATCCCACATCTTTTCGTCGACGGTAGAGGGACCAAGGTCATCGACATCGCCGACTTCATCTTCCATCTCATCTTCACCTTCGTCTTCCTTGTCGCTTCCTTCTTCGTCATCCTTTTCTTCTGCATCTCCCATTTGACCTTCCATCTCTTGATCGCCCATGTCGACAGCATCTTTCTCGTCTTCAATCTCATCCTTGTCGTCGCGGTCGTCCTTTTCTTGAGCAAGTTCGCCCAGGTCCTCATCGTCTTCAATATCCTTCGAGATATCCTCAGCACCTTCTCCAGAACCGAGACCAGTGCCGCCTTCAAGCTTATCGTCGCCCTTGTTTTGATCATTCGACTTCTCAGGAGGCGTACAGAAGCCCTCCTTAGAGAGTTGAACAAAAATCTTTGCAAGACGGAAAGACATCTGGCCGAGAGCTGCGTGAAGGTTCTCGAGGCGAGAAGATAGGTATAACGCGAGGTTGTTGTACTGAGCGATGAAAGGAACGAAAGAGTGGACAACTGCAGCTGCAACATCAAGATTGGTGTCAAGTTGAGGCACCTGCAACATAAGCTCTTGCATGCGAGTAGTGACGTGAGGAAGACGAAGAGTCTTGGCAGCAAGAGACAGATTCTGACTCTCATGAAGGACCCAGCTGGGATCCTCAGCAGATACAGGAAGTTGACTGAGCGGCTTCTCAAGGTCCTGGACAGAACCCAGGATGGAGTCAACCAAGTCACAGGCTGCTTGTCCAAACTCATCAATCTGGATAGAAGTCTTGCGCGACATCTTCTTTGACTTTGAAGTGCTATCAGTGGCGGACGCCCAGAGCTGAAGCTGTCTGAGAGTAGCTCCCAGGTAAGGGTGTTGCTCGATGCAGACAATGAGCTCATCGTGCAGCTCTTGCAGAGCGACCTTGCTCTCCTCAATGACCTTAGTATGTTGATCACTAGTAATGCCAGCAGGAAGTGTAGCAAGGCTCTGCCATTGTGTCTTGAAGTTTTCGAACTTCATAGCCCATTGACCTAAAGTCTTGACAACATTGTCGCAGTCAAGCTTACCAAGCTCAGCCTGGGAAGCGACGATGCGCGCAGCAGACTTGATCATGACAGGCAAACAAGTAATAGCAGTGACAATATCATAGCTCTGCTTCTTCTTGGCACTAAGCTCAAGCTTGCCATTGCCCCAGAGATGTTCAGCTTGAGTGAGCAGAGTCTCCAAAGTCTTTTGACCTTCAACAACAGATCCAAGAACGTTTCTCTGCTGGATGAGAACTTGCAGCATACTCTCGCACAGAGCCACAGATCTTGCAATCTCAGCACCAGTCAGATCATCATTGTGTTCTCTGGCAGCTTCTCTAACCAAGGGCATGAGGTACAGCAGACGATGCAGATAATCCTCCGCCAAATCCTTGTCCATAACAGGGATGGCTGCCAACACGGCTTGGAGAGAGTCTTGTCTAGCCAGCACATCGCTTGTCATGTTGCTCTTGAAGCCCATGTTCCTGAGTTCTTTGAGTACATCGGCGAAGAGTTTGCGCTTGCGGTTCTTGAGATGCTTAACAGTTTCCGTGTTCTCCTCTGTCAAAGTGGTGGGCGTGGCTTTGCGAAGCTGTGTAGCGATGGACTCGGTATCAGACAGCCATGTGTTGATCTCAGAAGCACAGTCAATGTGCTCGGCTTTGATAGCACCCTTAGATTGCATGACGGTCAGAGTGGTAGCAGTGTTCTTGAAACGAGCAGGTCGTTCGCCCCACTTAGGCACCAATTCAGTGCAAACATCTGATGCCTTGGGATCAACCGGAACTTCAGTCTTGCGAAGTCCAGCAGCAGTTGGTGTCTCTGAGAAGACAATATCAGGCAATCCTGCTGAAACAATGCTTTGGGCGGGCTGAGAAAGAAGATTCCTGAACTTGCGAACGACTCTGTAGAGCTTGGTATGAGAGGCCTTAGCGCTCTGTCTCAATGCATTGATGTTCGTGTCTTTCCAGCTGGCAAGTTGGATCAGGTTCTTCACATCCTTCTCGAGCTTTTGTCTGCCAGTATCTAAAGCTTGTTGAACCAAAGGCTCATAACGTGCCATGTAGGCGATGAAGTTTGCCAGAGCGTTGTGTACAATGCTCAAAGGAGGGAAGATTTCTGCGCGGCTCTTGATGTACTCGCGGAAGTTACTCAACATGCTCAGACGAGCGCTGAATTGACCGAGACCGGTAGACGTGAAGAAGCCATACAGTGTCTTGATGAGCTCGGTAACGTGGTTTCTCATCTCAGTCTCGGTTTCGCCGATAGACAAAGGCACGACGACGATGTTCTCGTAGGCAATGTAGAACCAGCTCTTCGCATCCTCGTTGCACTTGATGGTTTCCATATCGAGCAGTCTTGACCAAGTGGACAACTCAAGTTGTCTCCAGCTGACAATGAGAGCGGTGATGCTGTCATAGAGCGCAGCAGCACTGTACTCTCTGCTGGCAACAACTTGCCACTCGTGGATGTAAGAGTGTAGTTTCTCAACCTTGAGCATGATCTTGGCGACAGGATCGGTGTGGGCAAACTCAAGAAGTTCGTCGCAAACGCGCAAGACATCAGCAAGCGTAGCATGTTCGGGCCACACTTGCTGAACCTCTGTAAATCTAGCTTGTACCTTCCTGATCAATGCAATAAGCTTGTCGGCCTCAGCGAGGTTGGATTCAGTATAAATGTTGTACAGATTTTTCTTGAATCCCGAGCCGTTCAGCATCTGAGTCTTCTCTTGCAGGATAAGAACAAGAAGAGGGGTCAGAACACCACTTGAACCGTCGACGCTCTCGATAGTCTGTTCGTAAGACTGTTTGCCAAGCAGAGCTGCTGATTTTTTGACAAGTGCGAGCAGATCGTCCTCGTTAGCATCGCCCTTCTTGTAGATCTCGGCCAGAACAGTAGCAAGACCTGGGGCCAGAGCCTGCATCTTCTGTGGTGCACTCGACTTGCTCTTGGTCTCAGCACCGTCCACAGTATCGTACTCAGGGAAGAGCTCTTCCAATTCTGCTTGGTCGGCTTCCTCTTCTGCTTCTTCGTCACCACGGTGAGTGTACAGACTGTGGTCGGCGGCATTTTGCTGCTGGTTTTTCTGCAGCTCAGTGTGCCACTGTTCATACATAGAGTCGAAGATATCAAAGACAGCGTCCCAGGTCGAGAGTGGAGTCTCTGGCATGATGCGACTCATGGTAGCAAAGGAGTTCAAAGCATGCATCCTGACGTTGTTGTGGTGAGGCGATGCCATAACACCAGTGATGGCAGTAGCCTTCTGAACATAGTTGGGCAGCGCGCCGGTAAGAGGCGAGAAGTGCTTGATGTCGACCGTGTTATTCATCTTGACATCATCCTCTGGGACGAGGTTTGCGAGTGCGAAACCGACTTCGAGACAGTGCAGGAAGCCCATGACAGGTCCAGTGATGTCAGCATAGGCGCGGTAACCATCACTCAGACGAGCCTTGACCTGTCTGACGTTTTGACGCAGAACAGCATCTTTGGCAAAGCCTACAAGCATATCCTCGGGAGCATTGTGAAGAGGAGCCAGTGCTCTTTGCAGGGCGTTCAATTCACCTTGTAGCTTGGTGATCTCTGATACGGACGGTCTGGCAATGTCCTGAACACTGGGCTCCTGACCAAGATCGGTGATATCCTGCTGGACCAGAGCGGTACGTAGTGAAGAGTAAAGGCCAGTCGCATCAGCGAAATGCTGTAAGGCAGCGAGCTTGTTTTGCAAGTCTGCGAACGTCTTGCGGAAGATTTGTCTGTCGAGCATGGGGCGTAGCGCGGGATCGGAAGGCTTGCTGGTGATGTAGAGCGACATGCATCCCAGAGCAAATCTCAACCAGGCTCTGGCTGAAATAGCTGGGTCTGTGGAACGTTCTGCGGAAGCATTGACAAGGTAGACGACCAGAGGATCGAGATAAAGCTTGCAAATACCAGCAGCATCCTGTGCTGTTGCCATAGAAGGAGCAGCAGTTACCTTACCCGAGCTGAAAGCTTCAGAAGCCCAATCGATCCACGGTTGCCAATCAGCTTGTCTAATGTCCTTTGCGCGAGAGACCTCGCGTAACGAACGCAGGAGTACATCTGCCAGTACTGCAAGATGACCATCCAAGACGTGAATGTAGTTGGCCTCCAGATCATGAGTGTTGCTTGTGATGATCTGGCCCATGATCTGAGCCTCGGTTCTGAGCAAGTCCAATTTGCTCAAAGGTACTTCGTCGATGTGGTTGAGACCAGCAAGGACGTGTTGGTGGAGATTGGTCTCCAGGGCCAGCGGCTTCTGCTCATCGCTGTAGAATCCAACATGCTTGCCAACCGGCTCAAAGATGTCACCTTGCTGTGCAGAGATGGACTTGGTGGGTCTGTAAGCGAGGAAGTTGACGCGCTGCAACTGTGTCTGCAACTGCTCGCTCAGCTTCTTGCCAGCGAATGCGCCAAAGATTCCTGACTGAGGGTATTGAGACATGTCTTTGCCATACAAGAGATCGAAAGTTTGAGCAATGCCTTCGAACTGCTGTTTGAAGTGAGGCAGAACATGTGCGATCTCGGTCTCCTCAGTGCTGAATGCAGACATGGCTTCCTTCAGACTAGCGATAAGAGCAGGTGCCTCTTCAGAGCCATCCAAGACAAGAGCTAGAGCTTTGCCAAATGCTTGCTGCAACTGCAGAAGCTGATCAATGGGAGCATCAAGCCTCCTGGCAAAAATGTCAAATCTGTCTGCCATAGCTTCGAGTCCGATAATGTCTTGGAGCTGCTGGAAAGTGCGTGCAGTCTTTGGTCTCATGACTGTCCACAGAGCAGTCATCGAAGCATCCTTGTTGTCTGGAGAGAATGCTCGGTCCAAAGGCAGAACAAAGTACGAGCTGAAACTTTCGGCAGCTTGAGTACCTTCTGGAGCAAAGCGGGCGGCGAACTCGATGCCATGGCTTTGCTCGAGACGGATACCGATCTCGATGTATGCCTTGAACACTGCCTCCTCGACATCGACGGAGTCTACCAGGTTGAAGAACTCCCACCAATATCTTCTCCACGGCTTGAAAGTGTCTACAGGGTATTGTCCGGCAAGCTGTCCTTGTTGCTTCGCAGAGACGGCGGTATCTATAAACCTCGACCAAACCTCCACAGCACCAGTAAGAAGGCCAAACACGTTACTGGTGAAGTGCTTTTGCTTTGGACCTTGGCCAAGGAGAGATCGTTGGAGTCTTGTTTGCTCACGCTTAGGCACATCACGGTTTCTGACGTCGTCAAGTGCAATCTGCATGGAGTGAATATCCCACTCCAGTTCGTAGAGAGCAGCAGCCCATTCAGTCGAGTCGAGGTTGCAACGAGCAAGTGCGACATTATTGAGAGGATGGAATGGCTGGATAGCAGAATCAGTAACGTCAGGCAAGACCTGCTGGTTGACGTCTTGAGTCGAGTGCAAAGACTTGAATTTGAACTGGACGTTCTTGCTGTTTTCAAGTACATTGCTCGGGGTCTGGTAGAGACCAGTGTTCAAACCTGCCATGAAGTTAGACAGGATGGAGGTGTCTTGGTACGACAAACTCTCCATGACAGTCCGTGCAATGTGAGGGGTCAGAGCGCTCTCAAGATCAATGTTCTCGAGAACCTCTGTGTTGCGGAATCTGTGGAGACTGGACTCGGATGAGAACTCCAAGCTTGACGGGTGCTCAGAGCTTGCAGCAGGTGACAGAAGGAACAACTCGACAGCTCTGTTGCGCAATGCTCTAGACAGTTCACCATATCTGGGATCCATAGTGAAAAAGATTCTGAAGTTGGGGTGAGATACAATAACGCGAGCTTGTCCGCTAGCATCAGTGTTCTCGTTGATGATGAGTGTGCCGTTCGGCTCAAGCAGAGAGTTGAGTCTGTCTAAGACGGCGGGACTGCAAAGGTTGGCATTGTCCAACACCAGCCACTCTCCACGCTCCAATGCTTGTACAAGCATACCGTCCATCCACTCGAATTGAGCTCGACTGATGGCGGTAGGCTTGGAAATCAAGGCGTTGACTTGCTCGAGCAGGTATTCTGCCTCGGGGACATCAATCATGAAAGTGTTTGACGAAACAGATCCAGATGATTGAGCAACCGCGATGAAGTTTTGGAGCAGATGAGCGACCTCAAGAGTCACCTCGTTACGACCTGTAGTAACAAGGCTTGTGTCTGCTTTAGATGCCAACTGGCGAAGACGTTGCAGTGCCTCGAGCGCAGATTTGTTTGCATCCAGAGTCAAACAACGAACAGTCTGCAAGGCGGCGAAAGTGCGAAGCTTCTCCAGGAAAGTGTGGATAGCACGCTGCGGCTCGGATTGTTCGTAACCACCAACCAGGTCCATGGAGTCCACGTCAGCGTTCATGGAGAAGGTAGTCATGTCAACGCCAAGGACCGCTGCAAGCTTTTCCAGAATAGCAGTCTTGCCTGAACCAGAAGGTCCAACGAGCAGGACTGGCCACCTCTTCTGAACAGCTACCATGACAGACTCCAAGACTCGGAGATGAGGCTTGAAGTCGAAGTATTGATGATCAGCACCGACTCTCGCTAAGTGAGCATTTCTCTGCAGCATTCCTAGGCCGACCTGGAAGTGCTTTGGCCCGATGTTATGGAACATGCTGTGAGTGACAGGAGTCTCGGGAAGGATGCTCTGGAAGAGCTGAGTCACGAGTGCTCTGTCCATAGGAGTACGGAAACGCTGTGAGATGATGGTAGAGAAGAAGTCATCTACCTCACCTCCTTTCAGCAGACCTTGTTCAGCAGTGATCAGGTTGAGCCAACGTAGGGTGTCACGCAAGTTAAACTCCCAAGGACCACCGAGGGAGCCAATCTTTCTGCGTTGGGTCTCGATGTCCAGCTGGTCAATGAAAGAAACAATGGGAGCGATCTTGTCTGCGTCGTAGCTAGCAAATGACTTCTGACAGATAAGAACAAGATCCTCAGGGCTGAACACGTCTGCGTAGACGACGGTGAAACGGTTGACGAAAGAGGCAGGCAGACCCTTACGACCGCCGCCTTGGTGATGAGGGTTCTGTGCGGCGAACAGTCTGAAGTCTGGATGGCGACGGAAAGTCTGATCCAGCTCGGAGATGTAAACCTCACCTCTATGATCAAGACAAGCGTTCAACCCTTCCAACACAGACTGGGAGGCAAGGTTCATCTCATCAAGCAATACCCACTCGCCGTTCTTCATGGCTCGCAGGAATGGTGCATCACGCCAGGCGAATGTGCCAGCCTCGGCTCCTTCGACAGGCACATCAGAACCGAAGAGATCCATCAGGTCGGTCTGCTCCGACAAGTTGATACGCGTCAGAGGCATGCCAATTGCTCCTGCCAGAGCTGTAACCAGAGTGGTCTTTCCTACACCAGGGTTACCTTCGAGCAGAACAGGCTTGGTGAGTTGAAGGGCACGGATTACACGCATAGCGTTCGACCTGGTGGTCGGTGCCAAGAAGGTAAATCCAGGCTCATTGCCCTTGGTGATGACAGGGATAGAGAAAGCACCGAGCTCCAGGGCCTCATCTGTGACCTCGACGTGGATTGGCGTATTGAATACTGCAGATGCATCGGCCTTGATGAGCTTGCTCAACTCATCGAGACACTGCGTTCTTTCATAGTTGACGGTGCCCGGATTGATTGCGAGAAGTGCAGCAGGATTGGCTCCAAGGGTGTCAATGTAAACCATAGCAGCACCATGGATGATAGAGAAGATAGGATCGCGATGCGGCTGACGGTTGACAAACTCCACCCAAGCAAGGGTGTCACGAATGGAGATAGAAGACGCAGCAGAGGTGTTGTATCGCTGGTTGAACCACTGAGCGAATTCAACAAGAACATTGGCATAGGATGCTGCGTGGTCCTTGAGCTTAGAACGGATAATTTGCAATACGTCCTCGATGTCGGACAATGCGGGCACCCAGATCTCGGTGAAACGATTGCGCAGAGCAGGTGACAATTCTCTTTTGCCGTAGTCGCCACCAGGGTTCATAGTAGCGAAGAATTGGAAACCAGGCTGTGCTTTGACAAATGAGTCAAGCGATCCCTTCTCAGCGAGGAGCATCTCTCTGGAGGGCTCGAGCACGCTGTTCAAACGCTCGAGGACCGAGTCATCTGCGAGCGAAATCTCATCGAGCAGGAAGTATTGACCAGTCTTCATTGCGTGAACAAGAGAACCGTCAGCCCACTCGAACAGAGCCTTCAAGCGTGGACGATTGGCATCAATGGCTTGGTAGATCTGCGCGGTGTAAGGGTCACTCATGTCAGCATTAGTCTTGACCTGGTCGTAGATAACGAGCAGCTCATCAATGCTAGATGTAGGTACAGCTGCCTGAATCTCGGCGTGAGGAAGCGATACGAGCATCTCGCGGACCTGTTGCTCAATCGCTGCTCTGTTTCTGAGAGGTCTCTGAGCACCGATCAAGTCACCAGTCTCAGTGTTCTGGTGTGCGTTGACGATGTGAAGTTCCTTTTGGATTGCATCGGCAAGCATTTGGACGACAGTTGTTTTACCGCAACCAGTCTCACCAACCAGCAAGACTGGTTCGTTGTTCTGGAGAGCAGTCGCAACCAGAACGTACAGTCTGCGCATGGCGTTGGTCCAGACAACACCCTTCGAGCCGGCTTCAGTCAGGTACGACTGCAGCAGAGGAGATTGGACACCATAAAGTGCACTGGTATCGATCGAGACCTTGGGACCTTTCTGGCCAAGAACTTTCTCAATGACCTTCTTCACAGCCTCACGCTCCTCAGGCTTGCGAACTCTCTCAGCAAGGAGTAGGAAGCCATTGACAGCAAGCTCTTCAATAGTATCGGCCTTTCTCAAGGCCCATCTGAAGAGGTCACGGAGAGTTGCGAAAGACTTCGACTCGAACAAGCGGTTCTCCTGGCGCAACACCGAAAGTTCTCTGTAGACGCTGACGATGCGCTTGCACCATGTGTCGGGGATCTGTGTGCGGCGCTGAAGAATGGTATGCAGCTCCTCGACCGGGATATCATCGAAGTGGAGTTCAAGGAAACGGTTACGGAAAGCACGGGAAAGAACCTTACGGCCTCCATATAGACCGGCAGGATTTTGTGTGGCGAAGAGCATGAAGTTCTCATGCGGACGTACAGTCTCCTGAGTTTCAGGAATGAGCAGCTCCCTGTTGTCATCGAGAAGTCTGTTCAGCGCTTCCAGGACATCAGTAGGTGCCAAGTTTAACTCATCGAGCACAATCCAGTGGCCTTCTCTCAAGGCCTTCACCAGAACACCTTCCTGGAACTGCAGACGCCCATCCGAGCCAGACACATATGTACCCAAGTACTCTTGTAGATCGGTGTGCTCGTGGTTGTTGATCCTGACAAATTTATTTCCAGATTTGTTGGCCAGGTACTCGATCATACTAGTCTTTCCGGCAGAGGTAGGACCTTGGATCAAGACAGGGAAGCGGCGAGTGAAAGAGGCGCGGATTAGATTATCGAGGTTGCGACGGATGAAGGGCGTGATGATGTAGTGTGGTTGATCATGCACAGTGAAGTTGCCCTGTCTGAGCCAATAAGCTCCATCCTTGACATAGGTGTGTCCATCTTGAGGTTCGCGGAAGGGCTTCTTGAGTTCGGCAGCAGCGTTTGCAAGCTTTCCGAACATGTGCTGATGAATTAGTGGTAGCAAACGAGCTTCTGACTCCTTATCGAGCAAGGTCAAGAAACTCATCTGAATACCCTCTGCAACAGCCCTGCGGATTGAGCATAGCGGCGACACGTCTTTCGCATAGATCAAAGCACGCGTCAGTGTTCTCAAACTGAAATGCGGCTTCTGTCCAGCACCATCGACAAGCAAATTCTCTTCGTTCATCTTTTGTGTCGCTTGGTGTAGCTTGGCTACGTCCGAAGCAATAGATCTGTCCAAAACTGCTTCCTGACCAAGGTAGGCTTGCACAATGCTTCGCAGACTCTGATAATCGCGGTCGGGGCTCTCCACGTAGAGTTCGGTAAATCTCGAACGAATGCCCAGAGGCAAGTCCTTCTTACCTACATCGGTCGCAGGATTCATAGCAGCAAAGACTCTGAATTGAGGATGGGCTTTGATGACCTCGACACTACCTGCCTCACTCAGCATGAGAGATGGCGAGTTGACATCGAAAAGATCAGCCAGTGCTTCTAACGTATCTGGTGAAGCAAGGTTGATCTCATCAAGAAGTACCCAATCGCCATTTCGGACTGCTTTCACAATGTTACCCTCGACAAAGGCAAAGGCAAACGCCTCCTGACCAGCAGAGAGACGGTTCTCAAGGCTCTTGACTTCCAAAGCGAATTTGTCCCATCTTCCGCTGAGGACCGCAGTCATGGCTGGCTCAACCTTGCGCTTTTTGGCAGGGTTCTCAGCGTTTCTTGAGGGAGATCTGGAGCCAGCTTGCAGCGCAGCAACTCTTTGTTGTTCGACCATACCAAGGGCTGTGTTCCACAACTTGCATACACGAACCCACTGCTGCTTACCCATGCACTTGTTGAGCATGTCAATGAATTGAGCATTTCGCTTGTATGAGAAACTAGCAGAGAACAGGTCATCGAATTCCTCTTTCAAGGGTACGATGATAGATCGAGCGTTGACAGGCTTGAAACCACCAAGCAGATCACCGCTTTCGCTCTGTTGTGACAAGTTGAAGGGAACAAGTTTCTTGCCAAGTTGGTCTGCAAGATGCTGAACGCTAGTAGTTTTACCGGTACCAGTCTCACCGACAAGAAGAAGGGGCTCCTTCTGGGAAACAGCTACAGCAACGCGGTCAAGTAGACGGAGAGTATGTGCGTTCGTTGAGAAGGCGCGTTTGCCGGTAGGACCAGCGAGACTTTTTCGTTGTTGACGAGGAAAGATCGAACGCCCGATTATGACCCTCGAGGGTTCCTCCTTGTGAATGATGGTCCTCTCGCCGAGCAGATGCTGACAGCGTTGAGGGTCGATCTGCAGATTCTCGGCGATGCAGGAAGTCAGGGCAGTGTAAGCTGTGCCTTCAGGCAGGGCACCAGCGAAACAATCAACAGCATCTAAGAAAATCTGATCAAGCTCACCGGCAGTCATGTTAGGCCTGTCTCCAAGCATAAGCGCGACTCTGGCACACCATTTGAGCAAATCTCTCGGGTTGACCTCACGCATCAGACCAGTCCTGCTACGGCTCGCAAGATGTGCCTGTTGCTTGAGCAGCTGCAAATTTTGGAAGACGGTGACAAATTGTGGGGCAAACTCGTGGAGTGTTGGAAAGAGGCCAACAACCACTTGTTTCAACTCGTCCGATGGTAGCATACTGACATGTACTGACTTCCAGTGGCGAGCACCCAACAGGTTGTAGGCAGGCTTGGTTTCATGACCGCTGTTCGACAGAGATGTACGCATGGTAGCAATAATGCGGAAACCTCGAGCGGCGTGTATTGTTTGACCTCTGCTGGGGATCACAAGTTCGTTTCTCTCAATTAGAGGTAGCAAAGTGCTAATGATGTCGTTCGGTGCGCGATCCAGGTCCTCGATGAACACCCAGCGACCCTCTAGTACAGCAGTCGTCAAAACACCAGCCTGCCAGACAAAGGATCCAGGGTTCTTGCCAGTCGTGTACATTCCAATGAGTAATTTCGCATCGCTCTGCTCGTTCAAATGTAGTGTGACCATCGAGGTCAGCTTGTTGAGCTGACGTGCAGCGTGGCGGACCAGTAGCGTCTTTCCAGAGCCAGCAAGACCAGTCAACAATACCGGGTTGGGTGCCTTCAACGAGGTGGCCAGCTCACGCAAATTTGCGGCTGTGGTGGGAGTGTCGATTATTGAGTTCGTTGATGTGCCTGTAGGAGCAGCACCACGGGGCAGCAAGACCCCAGAGATGCATGCTGTCGAAGGGTGGAAAAGTTCGGCTGGCAAGACTACGGCCTGTCTAGGAGCATTTCCAGCATCCAAGTATGCAGCACGTTCTTGTTGTAAAGCTTCCTTCTCTTTCTCCAGATTCTTTTGGCGACGCTCCTCCCACAGATTAAGAAGACGGTAGTCAATCTCCTTGTCCTCCCATGATCCTAGCGGTGCAATCAAGTCCTGGGATCCAGCGTCGTTTGCGAGGTACTTGTTGGTCATGTCTTGTAGAGCAGCATCTGCGGCGCTCAGATACAGACATAGCACACGGATGGCAAGATAACGCAGAGCACGAGCATTGTGGTCGAGCAATTGGTGTATCCGTGAAAAGGGCACAAACTTGGCAAAGGTCTGGCGACCGAATCGCAACAAGCGGATCAAGGCAAAGAAGTATTCGGTTGTGAAAAGATTAGAGTCGGGGATGCTATCGACATTATGCGAACTAAGGTAGCGGTCGGCGTATTCGGAGATGTGAGGAGCGAGCGAGACGAGGCGAGCGTATGCGGCGACGACCGAGACATAATCGGAGGAAGTTTGGAACTCGGCGCAACAGTGTGGAATCAGAGATTCGGCGTGAATCAGAAGGGTATCGGTGTATCTTCTGTCAAGAGCGGCTCTGCTCAGTTGGGCGAGAAAGTTTGGGCCATCGCCTTGTTTCAATGCTTCGACAAGCTCGTTTGGTAACTGTGAGATGCGCGATGCCAGGTTATGTGTTTCCCACGAGACGTCCATTCTGGCGACACAAAAACGGACTATGTTGGGAAGGTTGGTTGTAGAATGGAAAAAAAGTTCTCGATATGGAAATAAATGTTCAAGAGAATCAAAGCTTCGGAGGTTCTTGCCTTCGCCGCAAATGCAGTGCACGGACCGCCGGTGTGGGAAATCTGAGGAAGGAACACTTTGAAGCACAAGATCAAAGGCAGTTGCAGTTGCAGTCGCAGTCACCAGTCGCCCTTACCGCCAGTCGCACCTTCCTCTTCCCGACCCTTCACACACCGCCGCAATGTCGCTCTCTTGCCAACGCGTTCTCAGGCGATGCGCCACCATCCAGTCGCCCGTCGTCCGCGCCTCTCTCTCATCCACCCAGACCAACACCTTCCTCTCAAGGAGATGGCAATCCACCGAGGCCGCTGCCACCAACCCCAAGATTGCCGCCATTGTTGACCAAATCGGCCAATTGACCCTCCTCGAGACTGCCGACCTTGTTTCCTCGCTCAAGGTCAGTACACCATGCGCCGTATAATACAAGAGACTAATTCCTTCCCTCAGACTCGCCTGAACATCCCCGACCTGCCCGTTGGTGGTTTCGCTGCCGGTGCTGCCCCTGCCGCCCCTGCTGCTGTCGAAGAGGAGGAGGCCGCTCCCGCCGCACAAGAAAAGACTCTGTTCAACCTCAAGCTCCAGTCATTCGACGCCGGTTCAAAGCCCAAGGTCATCAAGGAGATCAAGAGTCTGTTGGGTCTGTCCCTGGTTGACAGCAAGAAGTTCGTCGAGAGTGCCCCCAAGCTCATGAAGGAGGGTGTGCCCAAGGAGGAGGGTGAGAAGATTGTCGAGACACTCAAGGCTCTTGGTGCCGTTGTCGTCATGGAGTAGATTCTTCTACCCACTCTTCTTTTCCTTCTTCTCTCAGACACGAACATGGCATACATGTGACGGCGTTTTATGTACTTGTATATTCGGGGCAAAATGGTGTACAAAAACCTTACCACATTCAACCACATCTTCTCCGCATACCACTAGCCAAGCTAGACTCGCCCATGACCGGACTGGACTTGATGAGCTTGGAATATCGTGATATTTGACTATATATCAAGGATACTTTTTGGACTTCATCCTCCGTTGGTCAGGGTGACTCCATTCACCACGAGATTTTTGAACAAATGGTCAGCAGTGCGTTAACGTGTAAGTGAATTTTGAAGTTGAATTGGTGGACATCTAGGTCAATGTTTTTCAAGCCTGGACTCGTAGTTTCATATCCATATCTGAAACGTTGCCGGTGTGAGGCGTGAAATTGAATTGTTGTTCGAAGCATCGTAAACTTCCACTCTTGATCCAATCGGCTCGATACGTTGCACTCTCTAACAGACCTGTAAACTGATGCAGACCTTGTAGAGCGGTTTCAATCATTGTAGCACCAACAATCTTTCAAGTCTATTTAAATTCCTCTTCTAGTAATTGATATTTATGTAGAATGTATTGATTGACTCGTTCTTGTCGGTAGAAGTGTTCAGGGATGAGCTTGAGACAGCGGGGCGCAAGCCGCATCGTATCGAGGAACATATCAATGCGACAAAGGTTATTTAGCATCAACATGCCAGCTTGAGCGAATAGCAGGCTGCATTGCATGCCTCATGTCAGCATCTTTCAATTCTCACAGCAATGAAGCTGTCGAGGCCGAGTCTAGTCGCAACCCATACGAGTCGCCGTACCTCGAGTCTCCGATTGACAATGACCGTGATGGTGACCTGAACACGCACACCTCATTCAAGTCCAGCTTTCGGACGTCGTCTGCACATCTTGACTCGCCGTTATCTACCAGTCGCAGTCCATCGCCTGCGTACGATCATACGTCCCATCTACAGCAACGCCGTGTCAGCTCGCGATCACCCGTCCAGCCCACTACTGCCAACATCCTCTCCTACCTCAACACTCCCTCCGTCGCGACAGATGCAAAAGACCCCTCCGCCCTCGACTGGTATGCAGAAGGCCCTGGCCGTCGTGTGGGCTACGATAACTTGACCGCTATCGACTGGATCTTCGAGTACGCAAAAGAAAGACAACGGCTGCGAGCACTGCGATCAAATGCAGTTGGGCTGCTAGGGTACTTTCAACTGCTCGCCGATAGTAGTCAGACTTGGATCATATTGGTCGCTACTGGAATTGCTGTTGGTGCCATCGCTGCTGCCATCGACATTACAAGTGGCTGGTTGGGTGACCTCAAGGCTGGTTATTGCAGCAATGTTAAAGATGGTGGAAAGTTCTATCTGAACAGAGGTTTCTGCTGCTGGGGTCAGAAAGATTATGAGACATGTCCGGATTGGCAGTTGTGGAGCCATGGAATGGGTGTGACGTCCAGTGCTGGTAGCTGGATCATAAATTTCGTCCTATACCTTGCGTACTCGGTATGTCCAACATACTAGATATGGAGCGTCCACGGCTGACAACCCTAGGTTCTGTTCGCCTCTGTCGCTACATACCTTGTCACAAGGTTCTCGACATATGCCAAACAGAGTGGTATACCCGAGATCAAGACTGTCCTCGGAGGCTTCGTTATTCGTCGATTCATGGGCGTCTGGACCTTGGTGACCAAGTCTGTCGGTCTGGTACGTTAGATCCATCCCGCGTCGTATCACTATGCTCATACATTCTAGTGCCTAGCAGTAGCTTCTGGTCTGTGGCTTGGCAAGGAAGGCCCTCTGGTCCATGTCGCTTGCTGTTGTGCCAACCTGTTCATGAAGCCTTTTGAAAGTGTCAACAGCAATGAGGGTATGTTGAGTTTGCTCGTTTTGCAGCGGAAACTACTAACGCACCATAGCTCGTAAGCGCGAGGTCTTATCTGCCGCTTCTGCTTCTGGAATCTCGGTAGCTTTCGGTGCACCAGTCGGTGGCGTGCTGTTCAGTCTCGAGTCACTCTCATACTACTTTCCAGATAAGACCATGTGGCAGTCTTTCGTCTGCGCCATGATTGCAGCCTTTACCCTCAAGGCCGTCGATCCTTTCCGCACAGGCAAGACTGTGCCATACTCTGTCACCTACCACACTGGCTGGCACGGTTTCGAAATGGTTGCATACGCCATAATCGGTGTACTCGGTGGTCTTTATGGTGGTCTACTGATCAAGTTGAATATGCGATTGGCAGCACTCCGAGACTCACCTCGTTATCCGCTCAAGGGTAGACCTATCTTGGAGGTCTGCATAATTACCATCGCCACTTCTGTCATCGCATTTCCTGTCACCTTCCTACGCGCCCAGGCTTCTGAATTAGTTTACTACCTCTTCGCGGAGTGCAAGGATATTGAGTCTGATCCTCTCGGGCTATGCAAAAGCGGAATCGCCAACACTGGAGTCATCTTCCTGCTACTCATCTCTGCCATTATTGGATTTTTCTTTACAGCCTTGACTTTTGGTCTACAGATCCCTGCCGGTATCTTACTGCCATCCATGACTATTGGCGCCCTGTACGGCCGCGTCATCGGTCTCATCGTCGAGGTCTGGCAACGCGAACATCCTAAGTGGATTGTCTTCGCTTCTTGCGAGCCCGACGTCCCCTGCATCACCCCAGGAACCTACGCTATCGTCGGTGCAGCTTCAGCTCTAGCCGGCGCAACACGAATGACCGTCTCAATCGTTGTCATCATGTTTGAACTCACCGGAGCTCTCACCTACGTCCTTCCCATCATGATTGCCGTCATGATCGCCAAATGGGTTGGTGACGCACTGGGCAAACGCGGTATTTACGAAGCTTGGATTGCATTCAACGAATACCCTTTCTTGGATAATCGCGATGACAGACCCATCCCTGATATCCCTGTCTCGCAAATCATGACGAGGACGGAAGATCTTATTACTATCACCGCTGAAGGCAGTACTATTGCCTCTTTGCGCAGTCTCCTCAACAACTATACTTACAAAGGTTTCCCTGTAATCCCAAATTCTCATGATGCAGTGTTATTGGGTATCATCTCTAGGACGGAGCTTTCATTTGCTTTATCCTCTGCAGTCACAACTAGAAATCTGCCAGAGAGCACTCCATGTTTCTTCTCTCATCAACCTCTTGCTGATGTGGAACATACACTCGATCTTCGGCCTTGGATGGATCAAACTCCCATTACCCTCAACTCTGCAATAGGATTGGAGTTGTGCGTAAATTATTTCCAACGCTTGGGATTGCGGTACCTTGGTTTCTGTGATAGAGGTGTGTTGAAGGGGTTGCTTACTAAAAAGGATGTTTGGTTTGTTGTTAATGGGGGTGATGAGAGTGGGGGAAGGGCTGCTGGTGCGAGGGAAGATGAGGATGTGCATGGTAGGTCTAGGGGTGTTGGAGGCGGTGTGTTGAGGGAGGGTGATGAAGGAGAAGAGAGAGGCTTGTTGTATGAAGGCAGAGGAGGTATGAGTGATGAGGCGGATGTTGATCTAGGTGATAACAGAGGACCGGCATAGTGTAGTGATCGATGCTTTTTTGGTTCTCATATATACTCATTGTTGACACTGATGCTGACGTTCGAGCTGAAATATTGTGCTATACTCTTCCATGTGTCAGTCTCCGCGCTCATTGAGAACTGCAAATCTCATGCTGCACATTACTCAAAGCTGGTAGGATGAACAAGTATCTGATTATGAAAGCACTATATATACAGCTAATCACATCAGAAGCCACTCCACTTCTCAGCCATGCACAGATGGCTTATATGATGGCGTTGTCGGATAGCCTGGCTCTGGACAAGGTCGATCGCCCGACCTTTCTTCTGGAAATGCAGGTATCGCCCAAACACCCAGTTGAGAAGGCACAGGAAGGGATGGGGTTAGTGACTCCAGCACTTAGACTCCATCTCCCAAAAGAGATTCGAGGATGCTGTATCTTCGTGCAAATGTCTGTGTTTTCTGCTCAATGAGAGATATGAGATGTCAGTGGGATCACAGACCTGATTCTTGACATGAACCCGTTAATCAGAGTCACGATTATAGAGAAATTGTACTAGACTGCATAGTCTCCATTTCCTTCTTTTCCTTCTTAGCCTCATGCTAGTCATATGAATACCACAAGAGATTGTGGTAAGAAAAAGTTTTCCTGAAGCTGTGGAGAGGTTTATATACTAACGACGTTGATTTCGGGAGGATGTGTGATATTTACGCGAGATCACCATATGCTAGTGATCTTAGCTTATGGGGACCGATACAGGTCAGTAGTTTAGCTCATCGGCGTTAACGATGAGTTTAGGCTCAACTGTGTTTCTACATTCTTCCATGTGCTAGTCTTGCTGCTTGCCGTTCCTGGAATCAATCCAGCGTCAGAACTCAAGAGCGTATTAGCAACTACCAATTTCCACTATCGAGCGTATATAAGCGTAGTCAGTAGCCGCAATCCCTCTCTCCGTTTATGCAGATCGACAGGCATCACACCCAGAGCTCAAGATACGAGGTTTGCTGGTTTCAAGCGAACCTTCGTACGGGTAAGAGTCGGGTAGTGAGGTGAGAAGGATAAGAAGGCGTGCCGGAGCAGTTGAAGAGGTCAATGAATTTTTATCTCTCCCACCCCTCCCTAGTCTTGAGGGTCCAGTGCTGCTGCAGACGATACCACTCCTGTTTCGCTGTAGGGGATGAGATGCCAGCACAGATGATATATGGACCTGATTGGTTTGGCTACCAGATAGACTTAAAAGCTGTTCACGACCAGATTCCTCTCTCTGTACACCTCTGGCATTTGCATCGTGGATATGACAATCGTTCTGTTGGATGGGTAATTGTCCAGGTTGACTAAGATATATTGATTAAGACTTGGGGTTTATATGCTCGAGAGTCGTGTTCTGGAGTATATGTCTAGGATTATGGACTAAAATGCGATGCCGCACATCAATATCAAGGATGACGGAAAGCTCAATCTCGTGCCCTGTTTCCAAAAGTGCTAGTCTTGTTTCAAATTTGATGTCAACACTGGCTGCTGCTGGAAACGTAGTCTAAGATTGATTATATGAACTGCAATCATGTTGAACGAACACTACTAGCTAGCTAGCACATAAGCAGAGCCCACGATACGCCCGTGAACGCATTAAACTTTCTCCTCGTAAGTTTGCGTATTGCTCAGTTACTCAGAAGGTCAGCTTCTAGATATAAAAATGCTAGCTTCAACTTGAACTCACTCGAATGGTCAAACTATGGCGTAGAACCTTTTCTACTGCCAGCTGGCTTACACATCGGATGAGTATACCAGTCGACTATTATTACTTCGACCCGAAGCTACCGCAAGTAGGTGACGAGGTCAATGAATCCTTACCTCTCCTGCTACTCCCTGGTATTGAGGGCCTGTAGTTGATGCAAATGATACTATGTCCTCCTCGCAAGGGATACAATGCGAATACATAGGGTATGCAGACCTCATTAAGCAAGGAGGTGGATACAGAGATATACATGCTACCGGACTCAAACATACATCGCAGCGTCTTAACTCTGACCTCTCCAGCAGGTCGGCAACGTCTCTTCCAGTCTCATGCTGGTGACAGCAGACTGAGAAATGAGTGTTGTCAAGATTTGTCGTCGGTGGTTGTAGTTGAATTGGCACCGACGTCTATTGGGGCGGCAATGATGATTCACATGTCTGATTGTTTCTGGGCCGGAGTTATGTCCATCTCCTGGCTTTCCATGCTATATGGATATCCGACAGGAGAGAGTTCTCTAGCTTGAGGCAGTTGTGTTTGATCGGGAAGATATCAGATTAGGCTTGTTGTTATGAATTTAGACAATGGAGGGTTGGTTTCTTTCTGCATGTGATAGAGTGTAAATAGAGGTGCTGTAAATAAGAGACGGGCTATACTTGAATGATCGACCATGTGATCGATATTGGTCCGTTAGTCAGGTATAACAGATGTTTGCAGATACTCGCACGCGAAGTGATCACATCTTCTAGAACCTGTGATACACCAATCGCATTGCAATGTGATGTATATATAACACATTCCTAACTTCCTGACTTCTTCTTCACAGTAGAGGTGGAGGGCAAGACCACATGGCCGTACAGTTCACCGCGCACGTGCAGACTTAGGGAAGTTGAGAACGCAATCTACACGAGATGCAGTATCTAAGCATTAGTCGAACTGGACGGAAGGGGATGGGGTCCACGAATCTGAATACAAGCATCCATCTCCCAGAAAGTAGTATGACGGGAAAGTGTTGTGCGTGTTTTCATGGACGTCGCTCGGTTGGGGATAGAAGAGATGTGTTTATAGATCTGCTTCCTTCATGGGGCATGCAGTCCTAGATGTGGGTAGTAAGGTAGGACGGAAGAAGGCTTCCTTGCATGGTTTTTAGCATAGGTGATTGTACGGGTTTTGGTGATGGTGGCTTTGACCTGATTTCGTGGAGTCTGTGTTCAGAGACGTCGTCCATTGAGACTGGTTTAGGGAAAGTCAGTAGTAGACGAGTGGCTTGTGCGATGTCGTGTTTGTGATGAGTGTCTTTAATTGAGAAAGAATGAGGATTAATGTTGAAAATACAGTATATTGAAGGAACAAAGAACGAATGCTTCGAGTGCATGACCAGCTGTCCCGCAGCTGGATGTGCCCAGGACTGCTCCTTCCTCAAGCGAACGCACTCAGTATAGCTTCTTCGCGGCGAATCCGATCTGTGGTTTGGCAGCCATCTGCGAAAACACAACGAACTGGCTTTTCAAAAACACGTCTCCCAGAATGCTGAATCCAATGCCAGTATCAGCTTGCATGCCTCCGAAGCACATATTGTTTCCAAGCGACGCATAATTCATGTATGAGCCCGGTACAGTGAACGGCTTGCCACCAATCACTAAAGTCAACGTCGGCAGCTTTGTGTTGCAAGAAAAGACCCAACCACCCTGATAGTCGCTGTAGACAGCGCCCTTGGCTTGCTTGTAATAAGCGTTGACAACGTCGGATGGTAGAAGCAAGAGACTTGTACCCGTGTCAGCCACACAGCTGTAAGTCTTGCTGACTTTAGCACCACTGCCAACGGCATATCCACCTGCGGAAAACTGCCAGAAACCGCCACTGGTGCTGAGATTTACATATGTGATGCTTCCAGTGTATTTTGCGGGGTCGATGTAGCCAAAGTCGTAGCTGCCTGGAGCTCCTTTCTTCAGATCTGCAGTAAAGACAGCTTTGGATAGCTGTGGTTTGACAGTGTCGAAGAAGTTGTTCTGTTGATAGGGCATTACGGTGTTGACATCACTGAAAGCCAGTCCAAGGATTCCATCGCTCTCGATATCAGATATCATGCTAGAGGAAACTGATGTCGCTGCTTCGACAGCTTGTGAAGTCGCGGTAGCACTTCCAACGACGACCTTATCGGCAAATACTTTGCCGCTCGCGCCTGAGCCATCTCCGTAAGTAATGTCCCAGCTGTAACCAGGCATCAGGTTTGCATTACTCGAGTTGTAGTAAGCGTGGCCAGATCGCTGCGATGAAGGTTGCAGATTTGAGTAGACCCAGAGGTCTGCGCTGCCGGTATCGAAGTTGAGGTTCAAAGTCTTGCCTCCTACAGTGACCGGACAGAGGTAGGATACATCACTATCTTCCGGTGATGCTGCGACTGTGGCGGCTACTGTTGCTGATGCTGCTGCTTTCCGGACAGGACTCGGGGCGGATGCTCCTGCTTTCGCATACTTTGCGTATACTTGCAGAAGTCGTTGTGCAGGAGGCTTGGTGGTTGTGTTGGAATTGAGTATTTGACCCAGGGTGAAGACAGCCTTCCCTTTGACATCGGCCTTTGTCAATGGCTGGCTCTGGCACAAGCTGTACAGTGCCGTGGTAGCAATTAGGATTTGAGAAAGAGACATCTGGAAATGAATGCCACAATTGACACAGAGAGGAAGTGAGGGCAATGCGGAGAGTCGAGCATGGCATTTATTCAACTTAAGTTCTTGTTTCCAACAAAGACGTTATACATCCAGCCAGAATCGCCGTTGAAGATGTTTTGGACGCCACCAGCTCCGCCCGCCCTTTAGAGACATTTGAGTTGATTCGCAATCCAGAGTCCGGTCGACCGCCTGAGACTCGCCTCAGAAGATGGTCTGTATATTTTCTACTAGAGTTCATGATCAATAGCTGTAGCGACACAGGCGTCCAGGCGCAGAATATATGCTGGCCCAGAGATATGCCGTAGACGCGGAAACATGGTTGTGTTCGACGAATCGATTCAATTTATCCCAGGGTCTGGCTTCGACACGAACAATTTTCTGTCATGCTTCAAGCAAACCACAGAGTGTGTATAACAAGTATTGAACCTTGAGGACGGTCGTGGCGATGGCCGTTGAGCGTGATTCGGTTCATGTCTAACGACCGCTCGACGTGCCGTGTAAGCTAGGACGCGTTCTCACTTTAGAGGGCGTCATGTCATACTTGTGCTGAGTGTTGTCGTAAGCTGAGAATGCTAGTTCCGCATGTGAGGAAAGTCATGGTGAAGTTGTTCTTTGTTGAAGATGGTCGAGTTCTGATCAGTCCAAGTCGTGGTTGCGAAAGCGCTGGTCAAAGCTTCTGTTGTTTACAACCGCCAAGCTGTAATTTACCCCTGGACCCCCCTAAAAGCCGACTCCTCCTGCCAGCTTCGAAATCCTTGGCTGTGCCCTCCCCTTTCACCTTGTCGCAAGACGGCAGCTGAGAAGGTGCTCTTCCTGACACACGTAACGATGCTCACCACCCTATACTTGTGATTTCACTGGATACGTACCTAACGTTAAAACTTGACTTCTGAGCTGCAGCTTCCAACAGCTCCAAAACACAGTCCCCGGACAAGGCTCGTGTTCAACCACGCAGACAACTTCGCTTGCATGCATGTGTAATCAAACATAGATTCTGATACACAACCATTGCGGCACGATACGATCAACATCCCACAGAAGTTCAGAGCACTGTCAGATGTGTTTGAGCCGCGAGCTAGACTTCAGGAAGGATTCGGGATGAACAATGTAAATTGATCTCACCACATCCTTGTCAGATGCGCGACGCCAAAGAGGGGTCGAGTCTTGGACTAGCATCGTCAGTATGGATCGCAAGATTCTTACAGGCTGACCGAACCTAACACAAAGAATCCATTTGCTCAGGGTGGCAGCATTCTAGACGCCAAACCTATCTACCTTGTAGCCAAGTATGAAGGAGCTTTTGCGACCAGAAACGTATAAATTCATCGAGCTCCTCTACTCGTCTAACACTATACATCACTAATCATCATGTCCGACACCACCAATACTAATGGCCAGAGCGAGGGGTTATTCGGTATCGACAATGCTCCAACTTCTCTTCCCGCACTTGCTGCCTGCGCTCGAGGATTTTTATCCGAAAGCTACGACTTTATTGTTATCGGCGGTGGTACTGCTGGTCTCGCTGTTGCTGCACGCTTGACTGAGGACCCCGATATCGTCGTTGGAGTACTCGAAGTTGGCAAATCGAGACTTGATGACCCTCTCGTCGACACCCCTGCTACCTTCCCACAGCTATTGGGTACTCCCGAATATGATCATTGCTTCAAGTCGGTACCACAGGTAGGTCTGGTTTGCAACTCGCATGGAGTGCATTCTGACAGCGACATCAGGAAGGTAACCGCGGAATCGTTCATCACTTGTGCAGAGGAAAGGCTCTCGGAGGCTCGAGCGCCATCAACTATATGCTGTCAGTATTCCTTCCCACTTTCACATCGTTGGTCGTAGGTTCATACTGATATGTTCAGCTACGTCCGAGGATCCGATGCAGATTATGATGACTGGGCAGATCTCGTAGGCGATTCCGGTTGGTCTTCCAAAGCTCTCAAACCATATATGCGTAAGCATGAGACTCTTGAAAAGATTGACGAATCAATCCTGGATCAGACCGACTATCCTCATGTCGGCGAGCATCACGGCACGAACGGCCCTGTCCATACGTCCTTCAACGACAGCTCATTCCCTATCGGTGATTCGACGATCAAAGCGATGGATGAAGTCGCCGGTCTATCTAAGAAACCAACGGATCCTTGGAGTGGCGATCACATCGGCTTCTTCAACACGCTCGGTGCTGTCACTAGATCTGGACCTTACAAGGGAAAGAGAAGCTATGCTGCTCGTGGCTACTTCCATGCGAATGCCAGTCGACCAAACTTGAAAGTGCTTTGCGAAGCACAAGTCAACAAGATTGTTATTGAGGATGGTATTGCCACTGGGGTGGAGTTTATTTTTGACGGTATGCACGAGACTGTCTATGTCAAGAAAGAGGTGATCTTATGTGGCGGCGTGATCAACTCGCCACAAATTTTGGAGCTCTCTGGTGTCGGTCGACGTGATGTCCTTGAACATGCTGGCGTTGAGTGTAAGGTCGAGCTTCCTGGTGTTGGCGAGAATCTGCAGGATCATGCTTGTGCTGTACTTGGTCTGAATCTCAAGCCTGGAAATATGACTCTTGACATCCTCGGCGACCCAGACACGATGGAAGCAGCCATGAAAGCCTACGTGGAGCATCAGCGAGGACCTTTGACTTCCATAGCCAGCACACAGGGCTTCCTCCCTTACAAAGCCCATGTCTCTGCCGAAGAGCTGGACAATACTATTGGCAATATTCGCGCGATTCAAAACAGCCCCAATACGACATCATTCTACAAAAGACAGCTCGATCAGGTAATCGCTCATCTCGAAAGCGACAAGTCTGGAAACCTGCAGTATATCATGATCCCGGCTGGAGTTGACTACGATGCCATTAGTACACAGAAGGTCTTCCCTCCACCTGACAATACTGGTGCTCATCGGATGGTGCTAGCGACATGCCTGCAATATCCCGTTTCCCGTGGTTCGTGTCACATCAATGATTCTGGTAAGTAGATCATGGTTGGATTTCCGATAACTCGTTCGCTGACGAACCGTCTAATAGACCCATCGAATCATCCCGTTATTGACCCTGGATTCTTGAGACATTCTGCCGACGTCACGGTCCTGGCAGCAGGCCTCCACTTCGCCCACAAAGCGACTAAGACCGCGCACCTCGCTCCTTTAATCAAAGAAAGATCCTATCCTCCCGCATCCAGAGATCTTGACAATCCTACCGACCGAGAAGAAGCAGTCAGAGATTGGGTCATGGGAGAGTACCATCTGATCGGCACTTGTGCTATGGGAGAAGTCGTAGACAGCAAACTGCGAGTTAAGGGTGTGAAGGGATTGAGGGTAGTGGATGCGAGTATCTTCCCGAACCACGTCAGTGGCAACATCTGCAGCAGCGTCTACACTGTGGCAGAGAAGGCTGCTGATCTCATCAAGGAGGACTGGGGTATTGAGAGTGAGGTACCAGAGCTTACCAAGTTGAAGCTGTGAGGTCACGCTATGCAGGGTTGTCGAACATGGAGCCAGTCCCTACAGATCGGTATCACTTCAGTATGTATGCAGCCTTCCTTCTGTTAACACAAAATAACAGTGCAAGTTGACCGTCTCTCGAATTGTGATTATTCGTTCTCACCACTGTTACTAGAATTCTGATCACCTCGTGGTCACCGTTGCCCCCGTTTTGTAATCGCGAGTGTCCGGTCTCCCTATTTTGCCCTTACCCTTTGTTGTAAGTATACTTTTCATCAATACAAACCTATATTCTCCTATAAGATGCTTTTTACTTCCCTCAAACCTCTCGGAGATATCTCCCAGGGGTCGCACGATTTCTCCCAAAACAATGGTCGAAGCTCCCTCCAAAATCACTATCGCCAAACATCAATTTCTCGCCTGTCGCGCCACAAGAGGCACTCATGGGTAAGGAGAGCACTACAACAGGTCCATGACTTTCCTGATTCTCGAGTCTCTCCCAAGGAACTATAATCTTGCTTTCACCGAGATGCGGTAGCCTAAAGAAGTATCACTGACCTGCGAACCCCTTTGGCATGTCTGTGTTCCAGAGTCTTTACAACTATCGATTGTAGCCTTGGATAGCAATCTCTCGATCTCACTCATCTGGGCTGTCTCGTTACTCCAGCCTTTATATGCCATAAGAGATTGTGAACTTCCATCTTTATACTTTGGTGTCTGCATGTCTTTCTTATTGGTAACTATCAAACCGTTCTCTGCATTCCTCGAATCTGACGGTGGTGGATTCATCTCGCGTTCTCAGAAGGTGAAATTCGCTTGATGCTTCGGCGGAATGCAGTTATGAAAAGCCAAATAGTGATACTACAGGCAGCAGATATCGCGGGAATACCATCACGACTCAGAAAACTAGCGTGATCAGGACTGGAGAATTGGTGGTCTTGATAAGCAAAGCAGGAAGCAACCACGTACCTCCAAGTGAAGCAACAAAAACTATCCATCTCTCCTTCACTTCCCACCTAAACCTTATGATTCAGCAAAACCCATCACTTCTCAGCAAATCGGTAAGTTGGTCTACTTGGTAATCACACATTTGCGATAAAACATCTGAGAGTTTCCTTCAGAGGTCGTCGGTTCGATCCTCATAATAAGCAGAAACTTTTCACTCTGTACTTGCAAAGGTAGAATACTTTGTAGGATGGAGGGGGTTTTCCCTAGCAACTAAGAGGCTGCTTGGTTTTTTGCTTTTTTTATGCAGGTGATTTGATGATCTGTACTGATTGTTAGGAGAGCTTGCAAGATCTCCGTTGAGCTCGGGCTCCAACAAATCTGACACAAATTCGTGACCATAGTGTACGAGTAGGAAGTAACCAGGTCTCCGACCCCTGACTTTCTACTGTGACCTCCCCAGAGGATAAGCAAGATAAGCGGAGAGACCGAAAGCAATCCTGGAATCACAGACCTGGTACCCCTCTCTTGACTTTCCCCTTGGAGAATAGTGGTGTTCAAAAATGGAGTCACACGCCTCAAAAGCAACAACGTGTTTCCTTCAACGGCAACGAGAGCCATTCGGCAGTCTGGACGCATATCCTGGAGAAGTCAGCCTATTGCACTGAATTTTGAATTATATAGTGCATAGATAACGGCCGTTTGCGTAGGCTTAGTACGGTTGTTGGTATACGATAGACCACCGCAATCAGTCATTGTTCAGAACGGAATCATTGTGAGACCCTCGAAGATGTGCTTGCTGTGGGACTGTTTGAGTATAATCGATCTCGTGAGCTCTATATATCTGATGTGGGATGCAAGGCAGCTTGCGACATCGTACAAAAAAGTCTCCATACCAATCTGATACCTAACGTAGAGTGGACCTGACATACACACACATGTCCACACCACTCGCAAGCTGCCGACAACCACGTTGATCTTTTGCTCGGCCAATTCGGTGAGCTGAGGCCGTGCCGGAGCGCACACTAGACAGGACATCGTCCGAAGTGTAGGGAAGTGATGAGGTCCCCGTACCCTGACGCAGCTCTTCTTCTCCCTCTTGGTGAAGAATAATGAACAGAACCGTGATGCAATTCGGATGTACGAGTACCGCTATCTCAGACTAGGCGAGGGCGAGATGAGCCTTGTGAGTCAGTGACCTGGTTCTCTCACCTACTCCACACTCATTTCGAATGATGTGAATATATACAGTCCGGAACAATCGAACGCCAACGAGATGTCGGCATAGCAGATCATCGAAAACATGCTGATGTTTCAGGTCCACCCAGAAGTCATTGGGGATAGATATGGTGAGGAGAGTAGAAGGCCGCGATCACAGTCTTTGTAGCTGCGACGGTGTAGGTGGTGGTCAGGACGGTCCTGTTGATCTGATGCAAAGCAATGATCAGACAACCTGTTCGAATACGTCAAAGAACAAGCAAAAGGGAGGTCTTCCAATCTCTATACAACACACTCTTCGTCATTATCATGATATCATCCTCAAACCATCACTCCCTCCATACCTCCAAGCCCAAACCACAAACATCATACCTCCTACCCGCAAACTCACCGTACATCTTCGTCCACAGCCAATCCGCATCCTTGTCTTTGGGCCGAGCTTGTACAACCCTCGCATAATCAACCTCCCACTCAGGACCAGGCAGCTTGGGGTCGTTGAAGCGGATATACGGTGTCTCAAGGAACGCAGTTTTATTTGGTTGTGAAGCATCGTGTAGAGCTCCGATACTGGCGATGATGTTGGAAGATGAGAGGTATGCTGGATGTAGTGCGGAAGATATAGCAGTGATGTTTTGGAAAGTATTTGTGGTGAGGACGCGATGTGTTTCCTTGGCTGGAGTTGCGAGGATGAGGTCTTCAGATGTGACGTTTGAGTCTTGTTGCTGCAGCAAAGTCATAGGCGCAGATTTGGTATACGCCAACACAGCATCCAACGCCTCAGCATCTTGAACCAAGCCTGGTGTCTGTAACAACATGACTCTTTCCAGATCCGTCAAAGCCCAAAGATGTGCCAATGAAGCATCTCCTTGACCGGCAGGTGTAACAATCGGTCGTAACTCGACATTATAGCGGCGAGCAGCACGGCGCAAAAGACGGCGTGTGATATCCATATAAGGATCTATCAAGTCGTGTTTGGCAGCTTGTTTCTCCATTGCCCAGGCCTGTGGAAAAAGCAGAACGCGACGGGCGGGAGATTTCAGACGAGCCAGGTCGCCGAAGAACATGATTGTGCTGCATACATCATGGTGTGTGGTGACTATCTGGACGTGTGCGAGCTTTTGCCAGTCTACTTGTGGTTGTTGTTGGGCATCTGTGTGTTCGGAGATGACAGCATTTTGCTCGGGGTTGAAGAGGCGGGAGGGGTGTTGAGGCCCTGATAGAGGTGGTTGTGCGGATATAGATTGAGGAGCGACAGGAATGCGTGGTTGAAGTTGAGATTGGAGGTCGGCGATTGACCGTTGCTGGATCGTGTAGCCGGCGAGGAAAAGGAAGAAGGTGATTGCTGCCACTGAGGTGTGTTAGCTGTCGAATCTGCGAAATTGAGGTATTGCCATACCAAAGGCTGATGAGAGCAAGACTTGAACTTGCCCGCTTGTCAGTAGCAGTTTCCCCATACCGAGCTCTTGCTATACTAAGGAATTCAACGGCTCTGGTATGCGCTTTATCGCATTCATCATCATTGTTGATAAGCAGATATCCCCGTGGCAACTCGACATCCCCGCATATATTGTGCACAAGATATGCAACATGCACAATTTATGGCTCTTCTCGAAATCATGGCTGAACATACCACCTAAGCAACTGAGATTACTACTTTAGTGATTGACCAAAATCCTGAGATGGAACGAGAGGCAGTCGTGTCACCTTGTCTTCTTATCAATGTGGTGAAACTCGAGTTCTTATACATCGTTTCTAGACGACTTTTGACCAGGGAATCTGCACTATCTAGGTGGAGCAGAGGGAGATCTCTAGAAGGAAATTTGAGATGGAAAAATAAGACGACGACAAATCAAAAAAAAAAAAGACCACAACATAGTTCGAAGGACAGTTCTGTTTCTTTGTTTTCCTTCGCAGCGCTACCCAGCCTAAGCTTAATCCTTGAGACAACCAAGAGCAGCGAACAATCTGTCGTTTTGCCACTGAAGGTCAATTGAACCACAAAAGTAGAGACAATGCGGGCTTCAAGGTTCCCATTTTGGTTGCTTCCACACCCATTCTTCTTTTGGAACACCTTCGAGATACCACTCATCCCAATTTGGCAACCAAGTTTTGTTCTCCGTGTTGGGTGCAATATTCCATCTGTCTTCGCCCGTGCAGTAGCGACCAAGTCTACCGTATTTATACGCTGGAATCTCCCACTCCTTGGGTTTGGGCACCTTTATCACCCGAAGACCAAATCGAATGACCTGGTCAGCCCAAAGATCTCCCGAGAATAGCCATTGTGTCCACGCTTGAGGAATCGGGTATTCTCTCTGTCGTACCTCGTCGCCTTCCTTACGGTCAGAGTCCATGGTGCTATAGTGGGAACCTTTCCGATTGCCTAACCATCGGTCCCAGAACTGAGTAGTGTAGAATCCAAAAGGTACCAGAGCACCCTGTAGGTCATGCAATTGGATGTGCATGGGTGGAATTCCCACCGTCATGGGCTTGAGAACGCCGCCCAGCACAAAATTCTCGAAGGCCCATCCTTGCTCGTTACATCTGTCCGACGGAGCCCAAGGCTCTGTTGGTATACCAGGAGTCCAATCAAGTGGTAACTCGAAGTATGCCATACAGAACGCGTGAGTAAACTCGTGGAGCATGAGCTTTGCTAGAAACCATTGCGTACGGTAAATCGCCGACGTTGAATTTATGTGAGCTCGTTGTGACAGAGGAATGCCAGCCATCTTCAGGATGTCGTCGAGTAATTCATAGTACTCCTTTTCGTCTGGACCCATACTGCTCTTCCAGTCATACTCCAAGATCTTCATGAAGGTGGGCTTGATTCGGATCGCTGAGCGATAAGTTTTTCTGTATGTTACGCAACTCATTAGTCTCATCTCGTATGGGGCCAATGATTGGCTATTTGACTGAAAGACTCTACGCTCAGGAGCTTTTCCCACTTACGGTTTCGACGCACGTTCGTAATGATTCCATTTATCTTTGATTCTTTCGGTGTAACCATAAACTGGATTCCCGTCATCGTAAAATGACCAATTCTCAAGCCACGCCGTCATGAGAAATAGTTTGTGGTATGTTTCTACCAGTTGGGCCTCGGTCAGATTGTACGGTATCTTCATTATCTTACAATCAGCCGTTAGACCTGCAGAAACGTGTTTTATGGTGTCCATTTCAGCAGATGGCATGGACAGAGCATAGAAATAAGTCAGTGTGACCGGATCGTCCAGAATAGCCGATGCTAGTAACAGGGATGGAACCATCAAAGAATACTGGTGATCATCGATACCGATCCATTTGTTCCGTCTCAAAACTGGATGGATCCTTGATTGCAGGTTAGGATTCTTGGTGTGGTTTCTCCAGGGCTGGAATGCCAGGCGCCCATTGATCTTATCGCCGGCAGGTTCACCGGCAGGTTTCTCCTCCTTGTGGTTGAGAAATCCAGCAGCTTCCAATACCTGCATACCATATTTTTCGAGTAGGGGAGGGTAGTCGGGCATATTGCTGGGAGGTCCGAGTCTGTACCATGGAGTGATGTTGGGATCGTTTTTGTATACGTGACTACGATCACGGGGATCATAAAGCTTGACATCGAATCCCTTTCCGTTTTTCCTGGGTGTTGCGGCCAATCTCCTGGAAAACTGAGACCAATGGATGTTGTCGGCCCCATGTATGAAATCGGGTTTCTGTGGAGGATCTGGAACTTCGAATCTGCGTTTGCGAGGCAGAGTTGACAGCGTCCAATCCTCAAGAGCCGTGACATCCGTCATCCTGAGTTTTTTTTGACGTGTCTGTACGAAGGAACTAATTTGCATCTATGATATGAGGAGAGGTCGGACATTATACTTGCAGAGCGACCTTCCGGATGCGGATCGAAGCTTACAAAGAACACATCAACATTCCATACAAGAGATCGAAAAACTGTTCGCGGTAATCAACATGACAATGAAGCTTGCGACACGGCGAGAATTGTCGAGACAAAGAGTCCGATTCTCAGCACTGGTGCCAGTATATCCATCGAGAGTCGCGACGATGGTGTAGTAGACTCTTGACGCATTGCTAACAATCTAGTGATGCTCATGTCGAAGGAAGCTGGCGCAGCCAAGGATCGACTCATGCAGTGATCCCGTTGTTTCGTGACGCCTTGCCAGTTCGTAACACGGCCTCAGAAGATGATGACCGTCGTCTGGGCAATACCAATAATCGCGCATGTCCAATAAGCATCGACAATGTCAGATTGTGAAAGAGTGACATGAAGGATGGTATTGGAAAGTCGAAGGATGAAGAGGATGCGCCTCGGCTCCGAGTGGGGTTCCAAGCACAGAAGGAGCTCCCATCATTTATGACCTTGCTCTTTCCTCTATTTCAAGATGCACATCAATACGATATAAACTTGTTGAGCCATCCGCACACCTCTTATGGTTGATGGACAAAGTGCCGTGTTCAACTGTAATCGATAACAAAAGCCGTTGCAAAAACATCAACGTCTTTCTATATACTTAGCTCGACGTGACCGACCTCCCCAGTCCTTGAAATTTACCACCACCAATACCATGGGTTTCAAACTCAACATTGTATGTTTTGTTACTCATTCAAACTCGAAACATGCTAATAAGAGCAGGTCCTGTTGGCCATTGCGGCGTGTATCCCGCACATCTATACCCGCTTATCTCTGCTGTACACTCTCGAAACAAATAACCATCCTTCCAAGCTCTCAACTCCTCGAGGTTGGATGACCGAGAAAGGCAGCTATGAACTCAAATATGTCGACAAATTGAGAAATTGCGAAGATCTGGTCGTAGATGAGAAAGCAGGATATATGGTCTTGGGTTGCGACGAAGGCAGAGATGTCTGGAATACCGTCATGGTAAGCTGCCCTCACCCTCGTCTTTTCTCATTTTTGCTAACTTCCTCCAGGGCGTCTTTGGCAAAACCTCACCTTCAAACGGTATACTCTACCTCTACGACTACTCTCGCTCCCGTCCATCACTAGAAACCATACGCCTGCTCAACACACCATCAGACTACTCTTTCCACCCCCTAGGCCTCTCCCTGCACCTCCCCACCAACACTCTACTAGCAGTAAGCCACGGTATTTCCGGCAGCACAGTGGACCAATTCCACTTCTCGCGCCTCGGGAACTCCGCAACCTACATCCGCAGTTTTTCCTCTCCATACCTGCGCGCACCCAACGCCGTTTTGCAAATCTCGAATACTGAGGTTTTGGTCACTAATGATCATTTCTTCACCCCTAAAGCTGCGAAATGGTTGAACAAGATAGAAACTTATCTTGGACTGCCGCTGGGTGGCGTCACGTATCTGGATCTGGAAACTGGAGCTGCTACTCAAGTTGCACGTATTGCTTTTGCTAATGGAATCGCCTTGCTGAATCAGACTACTGTAGCTGTGGCATCTAGTTCGTCCGCAAAGGTGTTTTTGTACGAGATGGATAAGAGCACCTCCCCACCTACACTGAGCTACAGGGAACCCATCGCTATGCCTTTCTGGCCGGACAACCTACACATGGCTGGAGGAAAACTGTTTATCGCTGGACATGCTCAACTTTCTGGTCTTACGAAATTGTCAGAGTCGAGACAGCATTGTGGTGCTGATACCAAGTCTGCTGGGTGTGATGCAGTGGCACCTAGTTATGTGGCTCAATGGACAAGGGAGAAGGGTGTTGAGGATGTGTATGTGGGAACTGAGATTTATGCTTCTAGTGGCATCGCGGTGGATGAGAAGAGAGGTGTGGGTGTTGTTTCTGGGTTGTATGGAAAAGGATTGTTGATTTGGAGTGAGGAGAAGGAGTGATGAGGGAATTGTAGTTGTTGCCCGAGTTGAGAGCGTTGTGCATATTGGCTAACACTTCTCAGTGAAAAATGAGCCACTATAAGCCATATATAACCACTTTTCCGTCCCCACTGGTGCTCGTTCTGTCAAGGTCTAGGAACATCTTTGAAATCTTTGTTCATGTGTAGCTTTCATTTTGTAATGTACAAGGTGTTTTTACAGGGCGTCTAGTATTCGTACAGTTTTGCTATGGGCAGTCTAGGCAGACTTGTCAATCTTGCCTTTCCAGTCTGAGACATGGTCGTTGATGACCTTTGATGCTTGCTCAACTGTGAAGTTCCTGCCAATGGCCTCGACAAAGTCGCCCTCGGGATCTGTAAGTTCAAAAGTCAGTCGTCGTTCATCAAGTCCGAGAATGTGGATCTTACCCATCAAGTAGAAGTAGATGCTGTGGTCGACAAGGTAATCCTGACCAGGCAGTACATCCTTGGGAGTAGAGAAGTAGACACGGAAAGCCTTGCAAGTGGCCTTGACTTGCTCATAATCTCCAGTCAAACCAATCAAATCATCATGGAACTCCTTCAAGTACTCCTTTGTGACCTCAGGAGTATCTCTCGCAGGATCGCAAGTGATAAAGACAGGTCTCATAACATCACCATGCTTTTCCTTGACATTGTCAATCATGCCTGCCATCTTGTCCAACTCTTCAGGGCAAATGTCCGGGCAGTGTGTGAAGCCAAAGTAGACCAGCGAGTATTTTCCTTTAAGACTCTTCTCAGTGAAGGGCTTGCGGTCTTGATCGATCAATTCGAAGGGACCACCAACGAGAGGGCGGCCAACGCCCTTGCTGTGTTCGGCGATGCGCTTGCGGGCCATGCGTTCCTTCTCGTAGCGGAAGTAGAAGGCCATTCCTACACCGGCACTCAGGAAGAGACATCCAGCTTGCCAGCTAAAGGGACCGAAGCGGTAGCGCGACTTTGCTTCCTCTACAGTCTTGTAGCGCATTGTCGACGACTTGGAAAATGTGCGGATGGTGGGTTGGCCGAGGCGGGAGGACATGGGTTGGGAGAGGCATTGCGGTGAAGGGCGGACGGTATAGAGGGAGCGCTGCAGAGCAGTTCGCGGTAGTGGTGTTGCTGCCATCGTGACTGTGATTGATGATGAGGAAACTCGTTCTCGGTCGCCGCTGCTTCATCATCACCTTCAACTTTCGAGATGCGGCTGTGCACGGACCACACTCCCGAGTCGCCGTCATGGTTCAATGTCAATTTCCATCTTTTCAAACCACATTATCTGCACCCTGCTTTGCTTGGATATCCCGGACCATATAGGACTTATTCTGTTGCTCAGACAGAGTTCGTTATCGATTACCGCATGACTTGTGATATATCACCGAGTGGCGAATGATACCCCGTCGAGCGTTGCACCTCAAAAATGGTGTAATTCGTTCCGTCTCTCCTGCCTTCTCAATACCCATCAGAACTGGCTGCCGATATCTCAGTTTCCTTGAAACAACATCATCCGATCCTGCTCCCACCAGAAATATCGATTCTCTGATATCTGATCAAAAACTTGTCGTAGATCGTCTGGAAACTTCTTTTAACTCCACCAAAACCGAAGACGCATCACTACCTGCTGGACTCGAGCTTGATGGAGAAGACATCATGAATTCTTCGAAAGAGGCAGAACTCTTGGCTATGCAACATATCCTTGGTCTTAAGGATGCATCTGATGAGTCGATCAAAATCAAGCCTACAGAGCTAGAACGATTACAACGCCTCAAAGCAGCAGAGCCTGTATTCGTTTGCATCGACCTGGAAGCTTATGAATTCGCCCAAGAAAAGATCACTGAGGTTGGTGTTTCTGTACTAGACTCTCGCCATGTTGTAGGCATTGATCCCGGTCCTGATGGATCGAAATGGCTGTCCAAGATTACCACACGTCATCTTATCACCAGGGAATACAAACACCTCGTCAACAAGCGCTTCGTTCACGGCTGTCCTGACAAGTTCAACTTTGGAAAGTCTGAGATCGTTTTCTTGAATCGCATCCACACGACACTGACTCAATTATTCGCCAACCCATCGCCGGGCTCAGTGCTTGCCACAGATAAAGGCCCAAGGAAACTCATCCTCGTCGGCCATGGTCTTTCCAATGATACTGCCTACTTGAGCAAGCTCAAGTTTGACCCTCACGCCAAAGGCAATATTATACAAGACGTCGATACTCAGAGATTCGTTGGCACAAAGAAGCAAACTGTCGGCCTGAGCAGGTTGATGACTGGCCTCGGTGTCAGCCCCGAAAATCTTCACAACGCTGGCAATGATGCCGCATACACATTGCAAGCTCTTGTTCTGATGACCGTTCAGCATACCAACAATCCCGGTGCTTACGTCAAGGCTGTCGCCGAGGCAAAGGCCAAGGTCGATCCAGCTAAGCAAAGATACAAGGATCACAAGGCTAAACTCAGGGAGCAGAGGCTCGCACAAGAAAAGACAAAACCTACCAAAGTGGCAAACTCGCGATCGGGACCTGGAGAGCACACGGTAGAGTCGCTATTCGCTTCGCCTCTACTGCTACATGATCGCCATCTTGCTCAAGTCGAAGATAACAAGGCGTCGAACCTGACAGAGCCTTCGCAGGAGCCTGAAGCCATCGTACCTTCCTGGGAGACATTCCGTGAGGGTTCATCACATTATATCCCGGTATCCGACACTATACCTGAGCTTGAAGGACGTATTCGGTACGGAGGTTTGACGGGAGACGAGATCGCAGCCCAAGAGAAGTATGCAATAGAAGCATTACAGGCAAGAGGAGATGTAGGACGACCGTGGAGACGACATGCACTAGCCAACCGCCCCGAGCATGTTGCTCATGATCGTACGTCAGCCATCGATGAAGTGATCGTCGAGTCTCCTTCGAGGAAGAGGAAGAGCTTTGATGTAGAGCCGATAAAAGACGCTTGGGAAGACGACGATGACTTCTCAATTTCGCCCTCATTCTACCCAGAACCACGCCGCAGCCAGATACAAGATACAGATGACAACGACGGAGGTGTGTCGGTTATCGACTCTCAGACGCGTGGCAATTCAACAAACGAGACTATGGATTTACCAATTACTACACAAGACACGGCTCCAGAAGGATCGAGCTTTCGCATCACCAAGCATGTGTGGCAACAAGGCAACACCGAAACACAAGCTCAGGTAGATGAGTGGACTGCTAGGTGCCAAAGGCGTGACCGAGTCATCAAAGAACAAGCAGAACAATCACTTCGCACGCAGCCAACAGACGTCAACGGCCAACCATCGAGTCTCACTCCAACAGCTGAACCATCTGATCAACCGGTTGTCAGGAGGGTGAACATGGGAGGGCCGATCTTGAGAGGTAGGGATGCTGCCATGGAGCAATTCGCGGCAGAAAAGATAAGAGAAAACATCGGCGACGAATCATCAAGTTTCCAGGCTGCACCTCAGGAGCAGGATCAGTCGATTGTCAGGAGGGAGCCGCTAGGTAGAAAGGCCATCATGCAGCTGTACGCGTCAAGAACGAACATCGGCGACGAAGTATCAAGTTCACACGCTGCACCTCAGGAGCCAAATCAATCAACTGTACGATGGACGCCACTCGAACAGGATGAGGCAGCGGTTAAGGAGAGGAGAGAAAGATCAAATGACTCGGTGGCGCGGAAGCCATATCGAGCCCACCCACCAGAGCCCAAATACGACGAGCCCGAGACAGAAGAGCCGCCACCAAGAAGAAGCGAGGATATCAAAGGCTTTTTGCGCAATTGGTTAGATAATGAGTAGTTGGTTGGATAATGAGTAATTGATTACTGCTCTAGTAACCTGTACTATATCCCATTACTACTATAACATTCTTGTGCAATACAGGCAGAATCAAGATTTTACTAGATTCAAACCCCCACTAATTCTCTATATCTTGTGACCTGACAGCGAAAGATAACGAAATTCAGGCGAGTACAAAACCTTGCGTCCAAAACGACATTAACCTTCCCAACTCTCCTCTACCCAAGAAGGACACTCCACCTCCCATCGACAACAAGCCATCTTATCTGAGCTTGCCTGCTGTATTGTTGATTTACTAATTACAAGGCACAGCCTGCGAGACCGATGTATAGTCGAACATCGGGTCGATGACGCTATTTATATCCTATGGATCCCATTGCGCTCGCTATCGTTATTGTGTCGTTGCAACAAGAGCTTGAAGTAGATGTACGGCGATGCGGGAGTAAAGATGGAATAGTAGCGTTGTCGACCTGAGGCGTTGTGGGTGCTTGGTTAGATGTATCCGACATGATGAAGCGGCAGGTCATTCCGTACTTGACAGCCATGTTGTACACCTTGAGGAAGAAGTCCAGGTCGACAGTGACTGACTGTTTCGTTGTTTGGGCCGACGACTGATTTGTAGTCCTTGTTGTAGACTCAGTAGAGGACGGCCTTGAAGATCAAAGGCTCCTCGTTCACGTTGATGGTCTTGGCCTCCTAGAAATTGTCAGCGATCACATTTCGCTCGAAGACTGGCGTCGTTGGAGAGAAGCAAAGATGGTCGATTCTGTTGAATGTGTTTCGCGTGCGAAAGTATGTTTGCGTGTCGTTGCTGAAATGCACAGAATTATTGTGGCTATGTGTTTGAATCGGAGAGAAAGACGAGTTTACTACCTCTCAGCGGATTTGACTTTGTCATTGATGATTATTGTGCTTTGCGAAAGCTTGCTTACACTCGGGAAGGTACGGTTAGGGATAGTCTTGCAGCGACATGCAGTGACGAATGCAATATTCGCAATTCAATTCATACCAAAGACAGGTTGATACACATGTGGAAAAGATATTGATATGAATAAATCTTTCCATTATATGAAAGAGACATTATGTATATGTCATACTCGACATGATATCGTCGTGAAGCTAAAAACAAAAAACAACTGGTATCATCCTCCTTCCTAAAATCCCATTATACACATAAATGACCCTTGACTTTTGTACACATAAAGGGCGCTCTAGCACGAGTCGGCAGGGCAGGCAATGTTGGTACCGTATGGGTCAGGTCCAGCAATGCCAGCAATCTGGAAGACAGCGTTGACGACACCACCAATACCCTCACCAGCGATGAGACCACCAGCGACGGCGAATCCGTAAATTTCGAAGTTCTTGGGGTTCTTCTTGGCCCAGAAGTAGGCGGGGACGGCACCAATGACCATGGCAGTTCCGTAGATGGTTCTGTGAATGAGGTTAGTAAGATGTAATAGAATGAGCGAAATTGGTAGAACTTACGCGTTAAGGACGAAGGCAAGAGCGATGCACATGACGTTGGGGTGGTAAGCCTTGTACTTCTCCCACTTGCCAGTGTAGGCGTAGTGACGAATGACAACCATGATACCACCGAAGGCGGCGAATGCGATGGCGAAATAACCTGAGGTCTTGGGAACAGGGAAAACGGGGTCGGTGACGGCAACAGCAACGGCACGCCAAGCACCGACACTGGGTGCAGAGAAGGGGCACTTGTCGGCGTTGACATCGATGATGCAAGGGTAGGCCTTGCTGAAGAGCATGAACATGGCAGGAGCGAGGACACAGGCAACGATCGTGCCAAGACCTTGGGCAACCCACTGCTGGAAGGGGGAAGTGCGGAGGAGGTAACCGACACGGAAGTCACCAACCAAGTCAGAGGCCTGACCGGCACCGATGGAAGCGAGCGAGCCACCGATCAAGTTGAGACGTTGAGCGTGCTCGGTCATCCAGTGCTCACCCTTAGTAGCGCCACCAAGAACAAGCTGCGAGGCCTTGGAAGCGGCGGTCAAAGGAGTAACGTCGGTGACACCAGCGCACTGGACGGCGAGGATGGCGAAGAAGAAGGCCAAGAAGACGGAGAGAAGGGACATGCCAACGGGCATATCGTACTGAACACCGAGAACAATGCAGCAAGCAATGATACTGAGAATGAGGATAGGTCCCCACATCCAGATCTTGACGAGTTCGTGATCTTCGGCAGAGTCCTTGATGACATCCTCCTCCTTCTGGTCTGAGACGTTGATGGTGGTGCCGCTCATGCCAGCCTTGGAGGTCATGGCGTTGAACCCCTTGGCGGCTCCGCGACCCATAGCCTTGAACATGATAAAGAAGACCTTGTACTGAAGGAAGAGCTCGGTGAAGGAGATGACAATCATAGCCAAGACACCGGGCCACAGAAGCCAGTAACGAGGAGAGGGGGTGTCCTTGTTAGCCCACTTCTGCTTGAGGGAGTAAAAGTTGGTAACTCTATGCCACTTCGGGTCATCAGGGTAGGACTGGACACCGAAGGCGATTTCATTGCGGACGAGGAGGGGACCGATGATTCCCCAAGCGAGAACACTACCACCGAAGAAGGAGAAGGCGACGTTGAGTCCAACGAGCATACCGGAGCCGATGAAAGCAGGGGTCCATTCGATGAACCAACCCCAGTTCTCTACATCAATGGCAGCGTTCTTGTAGCCACCCCAGATGAAGAACCAGGTGAAGATGTGCCAATCCCACAGGATGCCGGTAGCGTACTGCGAAACGACACGGAGAAGAAGAGCAGCAATGAAGGAGTAACTCAGAGCCTTCATCTTCAGCTTGGCAATGGCCTCACCAGTAGCAGCTGCGTGCATGCTGCGGATAGTCAAGGCACAAGCCGAAGGAGTAGGGAAGATCAAGTTGAGCTCTCTGGCGACGTAAATGATGAAGAACTTGCGGAGGGGGGTAGCGAAAGCGAATCCGAAGTAGGCACCGACAATGGTAAGAGAGACGAGTCTGCCAAAGTCCTCCTTGGGGGTGGTGAGCAGGTTCAGCTGGTACAGGGCAGGGATACCGGAGACCATGACGGAACCGAGACCACCAGCGGCAGTGGCAGCTGTCTGGACGATGTTGTTCTCACGAGGTCCGAAAGATCCACCGAGAAGAGGGAAGTTCTCAGGGAGCGCCTTGGCAAGAGGCTTGAGAACAGCGAAACCGATGATGGCACCGAAAAGCGAGGCACCGAAAGTCCATCCAGTCTTGAGACCGAGGTAGATGTTGGAAGCGTTAACAAGAGCACCACAGATACATCCAACCAGCATGGCGCGGAAAGTGACAACCCAGTGGCGCTCGTCGGGAAGATCGTTGTATGGTGTGAAGGGATCGGCGATAGTACCCTCGTCGTAATCGGTGTCCTCTTCGGCCTTAACCAGGTTGGGGTCCTTCTCATCGTACTTCTCGTCCGAGTGAACGGAGAAAGTCTCCTGGTGCTTTTCACCATGGACATCAATAGGGCCGCCAATTGGCTATGATGATATGTTAGCAACCAGATCATCAGAGGTATACTGATCTTGGGTATCGTACCTCAGCCTGTACCTCTACGACATTCGGCATGATGAATGTTGTTCGTGTAACACAAATACGAATCACCAGAACGAGCGAGGGGGCAGGCCATATTTATCCAGCAGTCCTTAGGATGACCATCACTCCTGAACGACCGTCCGTCGCTTGTGATAAGCTCGCAGATACGGGCCATTCTGAGCTGTCCGTTGTGGCGGCCAGAACCTACCATCAGGCCCTAGTTCGGGTTGCATATATTGGTTAGTGCTAGGCGAGTATTCCGGTGACTGGTCTGAAATTGATCTTGGCCCCCGTTGACCATGCTTGGCAGGCAGATCTGTTCTTACCTCCTTCCCCATCCGGTAGAATGCGACCTCATCGTGGCGGAAGATGAACCACACGCGCGCATAAAAAGCACGAAGCCTGCAGATAGACAACGTGCAAATTGAGTCATGGAAACTGTCCATTGGGCGCGCTGCTGGGTCGCTTGTGACAATCACCACGCGTGTTGCGTTCGAGAACTGCTTTTCCAAAGTGACACACGGGCTCGGTTAATTGTCCATATGTCTCCCCACAGACCCTTGTACACGGACGTTTGACCCCCAGAGATATTAGCAAAGAGAAATTAGATGGCGGAGGTTTCCTCGGTTTCAAGCATGATCTCGCGTGAACCAGGCCTCAAAGTACGGTCCGAGTTGGATGACTCTTTCCTCTTGACTGTGCCTGAGACGGCCGTGCATGGTGCTGAAGAGCGTGTTTCCTTCCTCTTGTGACTGCCGGTCTCGAAGCACTTGTCCATGGCAGGGCGGTCGGCTAAAGAGTATGCGGATGGACTCCTGCGCGACCTGATCGAGCGGCACTCCACGAGGTCTCGAGTGAATCTCGTATTGCTCAATTCAGATGCGATAAGACGTGTAGCTAAGATGGCGAAGGATGATGGATTTCCACCGGCTTTCCTTAGTATGCAAAGTACCTATGTATCTTCAAGTTCTGAAGAGTCGGACAAGCAGGTCCGCGGACGTACAAGGCTGGTGTTTGTGTACTCGAGTCTTGACTTGTCCGAGGTGCGCCAAATATCACGAAGCATGTGAATTCGATGTGTGTTTCCATCTTCTCAGGAGGCCCGTCAAGCCTTACCACTGGCCGTACCTAGCCTCGGTTCTTGGCATCGCGGAGCCAAGAGATCAAGCGAAAGCTTCCTTCTTTCTTCGGGAGCGCGAAACGGCTCCTCCAAGCTCGAATCGGGCAGGTCCGTAAGATAATTCTATCCTGCTGTCACCTTTGACACAAAAGAAACACACCAGTTTTTGATGTGAAGGATGCAGCCGTTCCTTCGTGCAATCTGCTGACCTTCTGCATCGCGCCTAAACACTGATTGCGCCTTATGTCGAATCGACATGGCGTCCCGTGTTGTTGGTTTGATTCGGCTCAGCGACCTAAGACAGGAAGGTCTGACTCTCGTATAACGAGGTGACTCAGGTGATTTCATCTTCGCGATCAACTAACTAGTCCTCTTAGTACGGGCGTATACCACCATCCCTCAGAAATATTCTGAAGACTGTCATTCATCAGTCAATCGTCATGGTCTGCTCGTACGCACTGCAGTTGAACCACTATGAGAGCGTGCTGACGGAGTGGCGGAGTGGCATGCAGGAATCGATGCCGTGTGTTGTCGCATCGTTATCGATGTTGCATGAATAGCGATCCTGCTGCGCGCGATTTACTGCCACGCCATAAGATCTTCCGTCTGCTTACTTCCTGTGTCGATTCCAGGCCATAGGTAGAACGGGCGATGGTCAAGCCTCTGTGGCATGTCTTGTTCCGCCAAAACTGCTCGCCATCATGCAGCATCCTCTTGGCCGACAGCTTTGTCTGGTTGTGGTGTTGTCCCGAGTCTTGATCCACGTGCTTTCTGATGACAACCTAGACAAACAGTAAGTAAGTATTTAATCATCAGCAGAGCCCCCCAAGATGTTTTTTTGTCTCCTATGTGCCCTTCTACAAGGGTCGAGGGGACTTTGGAGATACTGCTCCGCCCGAGGTCTTGGCGAACGACAATCCCTGTTGAACGTCGGACCAAACTTCTTGCAGCTCTTCTCTGTGGTCGGCACCATCTGACATCTGACTTTGAGACAGCCATATGGGATGGAAGCCGATTGTGTCTGACTGCGCCTTGATCTTTTTCGAGTCTTCCTCATGGATTGCACAACCTTGAACAGCCTCAGACGCTCATCTCCAACCAACACTGCTGCATATTCGAGTCAGCGAATCAGGCCGCAGCACAGCCTGATCTGCCGAATCCTCCAACCCCCAGTTCATCTATTCATGCATTACTGCCTCAATCCTCTGCTATAATAGGCCCAAAAGTTCTGTGCTTCCACGGCTCACAATCTATATGCTTGCGCGACCATGTTTAGTCAGCTCTTTATAGCATGGACGGTAAGCAGCTCTTTGTGTCGGAGATTTTTCTCTCCATCTAGACACGCCTGTCGTTATCTTTGCGTCGTGAGGTTTGCGAATCACCGCGACAGTTTTTGTCTGTCAGAATAGAGACGCTCAAATGTTGTCAATACTTACGCTCGGCCTTCTCGCAAAGACATGTCTCGCGAGCGACTTTTGGGTGATGAGGTGGAGCGAAATGCCTGGTAGGCAGATGCAACCAGAAAGGGTTCCACTCGCGTACTGACGCTTCGCAGTTGGTCCTGATGGCCCTTGGAACAGCCTAAATATTTCGTGGGATGCCAACCCATCGCAAGACTTTGCAATGCTTCCTTCTTTGACTAAGAATTCACTGATCGTTGCAGCGGACGCCTGTTCGCGACAAGATTCTGCATGCCCAAACCAGGTATCATCTGGAGACTGGCCAATGTGGACATCATCGGCAGCACACAAAACATTTCTTTACTACGATGGTGAGCTGTTCGACGGCGAGAACTGGGATGACACCGTCTCAAAGCCTCTCAATCTCAGCGGTGATGTCCAATGGGCGCATGAACGGGCTATCGTCTTCAATACTAACAACGACTCGAACTCATTGAACGACCAAGCAATCACATTGACGCACAATCTGACTGTCAACAACCCTGGTGGTCAAGCATACACCATGAACGTGGGTTTCTTCTCATTGAACGGTGCCGAGAACAACATGACATGGCTGAATACCACTGGTTACAACAATACCCAAGGCCTTCAGCTGGCCACGGCAAAGCAAAATTCGCTCATCACATCTCTTTCTTACGGACTTCAAATCGGATCTCCAAGTCACAATATTGATCCGAGCTTAGTCTTGGGTGGCTACGATAGATCACTCTGTCTGACCAAGCCTATTACTACTCAGAACAGAACCTTCCATCTGACCAATGTTTCTGTTGGCGCTAATGGCTCTGGATGGCCCTTCCTAGTCAACATGACGACTGGAGACATGAACACTACGAACTCTCAAGTTGAGGATGCACCGATCGAGGTTCTGGCTAATCCCGGTGTTCCGTATCTCTATCTACCACAAGTCACCTGCGACGCAATCGCGAAGTACCTTCCCGTGACTTACAACAGTGCTTTGGGATTGTACCTCTGGAACACAGCAACGGATGCTCAGCGTTACGAAGAGATCACCACAACTTACTCTTACTTGTCATTCGCACTTCGCGACGAGCCAACCCAAGAAGAGCGAGAGATACAGGTGCCGTTTTCTCTCCTCGATCTGGAGCTTGATTCACCTTTGACTGCCACCAAGACGCGATACTTCCCTTGCAGACCGTTCGTTCCTCAGGCAGGTCAGCCACACCATCTCGGTCGGGCTTTCTTACAAGCAGCACTTTTGGTGCAGAACTGGGAGACGAACACGACTTGGTTGTCTCAAGCACCAGGCCCAAACATGTCAGTACTTTCAAGGCCTGTCATAATCGAAGAGACCGATACCACGATTGTGGAAATGTCAAATGCCCCTACGTGGCTTGCTACTTGGAACGGGACACTCAGAGACTCAGACTGGTCGCAGTCCAACCAGTCAAGCGGCGCAAATGGCTCCAGTGGCAGTCCGTCCAGCGGAGAAGAGTCTTCTCTCTCTGGCGGAGCTATCGCAGGTATCGCTATCGGCGCAGTAACAGGTCTCGCCATCATCGCTGCAGCCATATTCATTTATATCCGCCGGCGTCGTGCAAAGAACGGATATGGAGACGTCGCACTCGTATCTTTCGACGATGACGACAATGCGCAACACCATCAAGCACCAAAGTACGAAGACAAGGCGCCCGCTGAGGCTTTGTCTTCGCCTATTCACGAGATGGAGAGTGCCCAGCTTGGTGAACTGGCTTCGAACACCCCCGGGAAATATGTTGGCGAATTGCCTTCGGACGCAAAGAAGGTGCATCCATCAGAAGTGGACGGCACGGGTATTGCTGAGCTGCCTGGCCATGATGTGCATAGATGATAGATTTCCGACGATTTTCTACTTCAACTTTTTCTGTATGATTACTCACACGTCTATATACCCCATTGGAGATGATCGAAATACCCTGGTCTGAATCTCGCTACTAATAGTCCAAATCTTCCGCTCATCTTCCCCGCGTCGGTTCATCGCTCCTACTATATACAACGGAAACTTATCGAGGCATTTTCACGCAATTCAGAGAGAGTTGTATGTCACATATAGTGAGCCTTGGGTTGATCTTTCCTTCGTGGCGTAGCTGCTAGGTCTGAGAAGCACTTCCGACTCAACGTCAGTCAGGAAGGTACGTTGGTGTGTCGTTGCTTGGTCAGAGGTCTTTCTGCAACGCAAGGCATCTTGGTTTTACCATGTCATGCGAACACAAGGTACAAAGACATTCCCAATTCAACGGCTATACAAATGTGTCTCCCGTGTTCTTATTCCAGCATCATAACCTATTTGGTTTCCAACCCAGATCCTCCTTGCGACACTCTCCACAAGTAAGCCCTTGACTATCAGACTTCCAGGATAAGAGTAGCTCCAGCCTCCAAGAAGGAGATGACCAGGTTCGTGCCCCTACAAGTTTGCAACAAGTCTTCGATCGCAAAGGCGTGCGTGGACACTCGACAAATCGATTGATTTTCCCTCTCGCCTTGAACAACGGCGTCGTCAGCAGGGTTCACGGACCTGGTCCTGTTCCAGCGCTGTCTTGTCCTTGTACCTCGGATCGTATTTGTCTGTTGTGACGTGGTTCTGTAAAGCTACTAAAAGTATCGTGGGTCCGGATTATCCTAGTCCAAGAACAGAGTCTCCCGAGAACAAGCAAAGTTATCTTCTCATTCACTAACACTGGTGGACTTTGAGGTGTCGGTAAATTACACTACACCACTTGACGCATCGGCAGACGTCACTGCACCCCTCGGACATTCTCACGACTGATCGACACTCAACCTACTTGGGATTTGGTCCATAACTCGCTGAGCCCTACATCAGTGCTACGAATCAGTCTACAACAATCGTACCATTCACCCAGTGTTTGCCCGTAAAGATCTGGTATATAATCTCTTTTCCAAGCTGGAAACCGGTAACATCATGACACGTAACAACAACACAGCAAGGTGGCATGTGGAGGTTACGCCTTCGAAAGTGGTGCACCGACCTAGACCATGGTAGGGAGCAAAGCACCAATGGAGAGATAGCCGGGTCCGTGAATCTTTGATCATATCGCTAATCCCCTCCTTCTCTGCACTATTCAGATCTACACCTGAAGGTTCTCAGCCTCTGTCCGTCGTTTGAAGATACTCCTTGAGAATGAGAACAACGTAGACCTGATCGTCTCTTTTCTCCTTGCGTCCCCTTACAAAGGACTTCCAATCCATGTAGCAACTTAGAGACCAATCAACAGCGCTCACAGCAATTGGGTCGCAGTAGTACTTCTGTAGATTCTTCAGACTCGCCTAACATCCCGCCGAACGGTCCTTATAAGAATATGTATGGTGTGAGATTGTCATGCAATGAGGCTGTAGAGATCTTGGAAGCTATCGGACTCTCAATGCACAAGTGTATTGATCACTTTTGGCTGATTTTGGAGTGCGGTACTGCTAGGCCGGACTTCAAGACTATGATTCTTCGTTGACCTTTTTCATGTGAGATATAAGCGCGGAGATTGCTGTTCATACTCACCTCAACTTTGTCACCAATGACCTGAGGAGCCAGTATGCGGCCCGCAAGTATGTCACATCATCGTAGCGACCTTTGCGTTTCTAAACAACAGTACCTTGTGAGTCGCATGTCAAAAGGTATAATCGAAAAAGGAGAAGCACACTCAAAGAGAACTAAAACCACATGATCAATCTATTCCAAATCTACTCTAAGCATCTCTCCCTTGACAGATCTGCGTCATAGTTCAAAGCAGTCCTTTAAAGCCAATGTTTTGGGACATTCGCTCCACTACAATCACATCCACGACGACACGGCAATCCACTGGCCAGCTGGCTTGAGCAGCAAACCAAGGCGTGGGCATGGATGATGGTGTTCAGATTTCACATAAGGCGATGCTTAAGACTGTCACTTCTTTCCAGGGCAGTAATCACCCAGTTCACTGACCCTGTGCCTCCATTGCTCCCCTCCTGTTATCTAGCACTGTCTACAGACATATTCAGGAACATTTTATCCACTTACATCCATGACGCAACCCTTTGAAGTATAAGGGATACACAGACCTGATCACTCTCGCTCGCTCTGCATCTGGGAGCAAGAAGACTAGGGACACCAATCATTGCATCTCTTCGGCTTCCAATGACCAGCGAGGGTAAGGCTGTCTTGGTAGTATGTCATCCCAAAGCGATTTGGTCCTTTATAAATGAAGATATACTGTGTCGGTTTTCCAGCCAGAGTATCTTGTTCTTGTGAGCATTATCCTACACCAGCTGGTGTGGTCTCTGCAATGTTGATTCCAGGAAGACGGTGTGTGTTGACCACTGATCTTTTTCGATAAACATGTCGAAGTCTGTAGCAAATAACTGACCGGGCGAAACACATCGCATTGCTCCGTAGTATGTTTAGCCACAGCTATCGAGACTTGATAAAGGATCCTCTGTTAATTACAAAGGCTATTATGCTGCCACATTGCTACTAGACTCTGCTACTGAAGCATCACAGTACGACAAGAATACCACGCATCCTGTACAGCGGCCTTTATAAGATCACTTGCCCTGGATTGACCAGTGACTGCTGGATATCTCAGCAGAGAGTATAAAGATACAGCAAAGTGGTCACGTACTATCTTGCCAAACTTGTGTGTCTATCTATGAGACCGGTCTCGTCTTGTTTCGAATGGAAACCACAAAAAGTTCTTCATTGTGCATCGGATGCATCTGTGGATACGATAACTGCACGAGTCGCAGTTGACAAAGCAGTTGAAGCTGTCGCCCGAGGTTGCGTTTGAGATCAAGGTTGTTGGGCATCCCCAGAGTGGAAACAACCAGGTCACTGATCCCGTGATTCTATCACTGTTCTGCCCCTTCCATCTGACGCCGTTCATATATATGTCTAGAGTAATTGAACCTGCTCATTCGATATGCGTCCCTCGTGAAGCACAAAAGGAACACAGACCCGATCGTCTCTCCACTGCCGCTCCAGACTTGGCCTCTGAGACTTATGATCTTCAGAATCCTGCAGCGCGACCTCGACTGCTACCCAGTGGTCGTTGAATGGAGCCCAGGCAAACGCAATGAGAGGTAATCTCTGAGCGTATATGGTATAGACGTGATCCTATTACATGCTGATATGAGTTAGTTTTTACCTGGCGAAGGATACTCTAATAGGCAAGGTCTGATGTACTGAGCTTCGAGCAAGATTTCAGTCCTGAGACATTTGTATCACCAGCAGAGACGTCTTGGTACAATATAGTACCGATGTATGGTAAACCTTGGAGGCCGATACTGATCAAAGTCCCGATCCTTTGAATCACTGTCACTCACGCATCCCGCTAAGAACAACTTGACTTCCGTAATGTCGTTCCAACAGCCACCGCGATAGACAAGATCGTGCTTCATCACTCTCCTCTATCACAAAGCCACATTGGCTCGACGTCAATGAAGGAAGATACCGTAATTCGATGGCTGGTAGATGCCCACAGCCACAGAGCCGTCAAGTTGTGCGGAAAATGTACCAAGATTTGGTAGTCAAATTGCATACCTTCCAGACGAGCCTTAGTTCTCTTTCCGAGCTGAAGGAGTGGACAGTAGTCGACAGAATTCACAGATCCGATGGAAAACTGGAGCGTGTTCGCGAGGTTAAGAAGACCGACACTCGTGAGACAAACGACAATACCTCGACGACACCTATGATAGACGGCATTGTAGACGAGATGTAGCGATGCAACTGCACGGATCAATCGAAAGACGAGGGTCGTGCCGTAAGATGGAGCAGACATCGGGCGCTTGATGGACAACCACTGATGATCACAGAGGTTGCGTACCCTCAAAGGAACTCATTTACTTCGTATCGAATGCGAGAATCGAGACACAGCGGTTGAACTGCAGGAGTCAAACAGAATATCGTGTTGTGTAGTGAGACTGAGGAGATGTTGGGCGCTCGATGAATGAACACTGATGCTCACAGAGGTTGCATACCGTTCTGATGAATCCATGTACTTCGTCTCGCGTGTGAAAAATGCGATGCAACGATCGAACTGCACGAGTCAACCGAAAGCTAAGTTTACGTGTGGCGGAATGGAAACGATGTTGGGCGCTGGTTGGACAAACACTGGTCAAACGAAAGATCAGGATTGTGTAGTGAAACTGAGAAGACGTTGAGGGCTCGTTGAATGGACGAAGATACATCATGTGTGTCGTGCATTCTGTCAGCTGTATGTTTCGGGAAAGCATTTGTAAGGGAGCAATCAAAAACTGAATTTCTTTTGGGGAATTGGGGTATCTCTGGTGTGAAAAAGGCGACTTCTCTTTTCATCTCTTTGTCTTCCATCAAGTCATCAACAGCTCAGTACGATGAAGCCCAGCATACTGTGTACGCTCAGTATCCTCCTCAGTAGCAGTGCGGTAATCATCATGCAGCACATCCACAGATTCTGCCCAAGTCTTGTCGAATTCATCCTCGTTGACAGCCCAAATGCCCTCTCTAAGTCTCTTGTGGCGCTCACGGTCTTCTTCGATACGTTGCTCTGCTTGTCTCTTTTCCACTCTGACGTTTCCATTGCTGTGACGTGGTGCTTCTTCAGGACTTGCGGTGCCGCCTACACCGCCAATGTGATCACGGTCTTTGATGCAGTCTTCCAATTCATCCACAGTTTGTTGCTGCAAGTATTTCTTTCCAGCGAGGTTTCTGAGAACTTTGCGCACGACCTTGACATTGGCGGCACCACTGCCATCTTCAGGAGCAACCAAATCCACAATACGCAAGATATCTCTTTCCATCATGCGGACGAACTCGATGTGGTTTGCTGCAGCGGCGACATCGCAGAGGGTTTCGAAGAAGTAGAAGATGTTTGCGCGGTTGTTGAGGGAATTGCGTTCGAGGTTTTCGAGGATGCAGGAGTGTAGGTCTTCGTCCCATTCGCGGTATTTGATGGCCCAGACTGCGGCTTTTTGGGCAGAGGTGACTGAGGCGTTGAGATGCTGTAGTTGGCTGTTGAAGCGCATGCGGACTTCGAAGGGGTCCATTGTGGCTGGATGGGACCGAGAAGGCGACGGAGTTGGACGACGTGCTTGACGGGTTGCACCTCTTCAGTGGGAGGTGGTGGAGGGGCGGTCGGCTTCGTGCCTTGCGATTGGTGTTTGGCGCGGAGGACGGTGCGCAGGGAGAGGCCGAGATAGAGGCACTCGGAGGCGTCGGCAGGAAATCGAGGCAGGCTCGAGTCCGGCACGGGGCGGAGACGAGGCGCGGGAGGAGGGAGAAGGGGGAGGAGGTTGCTGGTGTCGTCGTCGACGACGAGGGCAGCCTCGTGCTGCCCGGCAGACTGCTTGCCGGAGGCCATTTCCGCTTGTTGTGGTTAGCGCCGGGTAGATCCGAGGATGGGCCGAGATCGGAGTTCTGAGGTTTGGCGGGGCAGTCTGAAGTGACGGGAAACTCGCACTCTCCGATTCACTTTACACACCCAAGTGATAAGCCAATTGACTACTATTCACTTGATACCAGTAATCATTTACTGCACGAACATCACAATGGCTTCAGACAATGGCCTCACTCTGTCCGTGATCGGATGCGGTAAGCCCAACAACAACAGGATGTACTGAACTCGACACTGATGTCTCTCCAGGTACCATGGGCATCGCCATCCTAGGCGGCATCATGGACTCCCTCAACTCCTCCCAATCCTCCGAGCAAGAGCAGAACCTCCCACCCCGTCTCCCCAACCGCTTCAATGCCACATGCCGCAGCGACCGCAGTGCCTCGCGCATTAAGAACGAGCTACAAAAATACAACGCCAACCTCAATGTCATTCAATCCGACAACGTGCGCGCAATGAAAGAGGCAGATGTAGTGCTGCTAGCCTGTAAACCCTTCTACGTCAAGGACGTCTTGCAAGCAGAGGGTGTACGCGAAGCCCTCGAGGGTAAACTCCTCATCAGCATTTTAGCTGGTGTACCTGAAGCCCAGCTTGAAGATCTGCTATATCCTGGCTTGTCGCATGAGGAGGTTCGCGAGAAGATCACCATTGTGCGTACGATGCCCAACACGGCCTCAAAGGTGCGCGAGAGCATGACGGCTATCAATCAATCTACTCCTCCGCTGGAGAATGATACCAAGAACCTCGTTCATTGGATGATGTCGCGTATTGGCAAGGTTGTTGAGATTGAGCCTAAGAATATGGATGCTTGTACTGCTTTGTGTGGCTCTGGACCTGCATTTGCGGCTTTGATCATGGAGGCACTTGCTGACGGCGGTGTCGCTATGGGTATCCCTAGAGCAGAAGCAAACCTTATGGCTGCACAGGTCATGAGAGGTACTACTGGGTTGGTGCAGGATGGCGAGCATCCCGCTATTCTGAGGGAGAAGGTGTCGACGCCTGGTGGCTGCACTATTGGAGGTCTTCTTGCGCTTGAGGATGGAGCTGTGAGGAGTCATGTCTCCAGGGCTGTCAGAGAGGCTACTGTTGTGGCTAGTCTGCTTGGCAGTGGAGCAAAGAACGTCAATGGAACCAGGCATTGAGCATCTTTTTCGTTCAGATACTAGACTTTTTCGAGATACCCCTTGTACACGACTTGCATGGTCATTCCGGAGCTTGCCAACTCTATACTTGTAGCATGCAACTTGGTTGCCTACTTCTCAACTCATCTCAACCTCAACCTCACCACCCATCTCTCCAGCACCCTCCACATCATCCTCCGCAGCCTCAATCCTCTCCATCTGCTTCTTCGTCAACGGCCTCTTCTTCTTCCTCCCACTCGGATCCACTCTCGGCGCCGAAATCGCATCCAAATACTCCTCATTCTTCATCTGACTCTTCAAATGCTTAGCCTCCTTCGTATCCCCATGAAACAGCCTAGAATGATAAGTCTCATAACTCGCCTCCTCATCTTCATCAAAGTACTCCAATCTCGTCCATTTTTCCTCTGCTGCAATAAGCAATAGATTTTTGGCGCGTAAGGCTTCGAGGTTTTCGACGTCGCGGTTGTCTTTGTAGGTTTGTGCTAGTGCGAGGGCTTGGGGTTGTTTTGCAGCTGCGGCGGTCGTGGTGGTGGAGGAGTTGTTTTCTGCTGCTTCGGTGCGGCGGGCGGCGGTTTCGGCGTGGGTTATTGCGTCGACGTGGTGGAATTGGGGGCGCATTTGGACTACACCGTCCACGCGTGTAAGGTGGAGTTCGTCTGGAGGTTTTGGTTAGATTACTGTAGATCGTAGATGGTGGAGTTGTTCTTTTTCTTGCGAGATTCGTGGTGTTGAGAGGGCGAAGATTGAGATATGAGATGTGACGGAATGGAAGGTAAAACGGTGAGAAGAAAGAAAGAAAAGAAAAGGAAAGCGGATGCAAAGAGGAAAAACTTACCACCACGGAAGGCACCCAACATATAATTGGGATTACCAGCTTCATCTTGCAGAATCTGACCTCCCAGCGTCTGTTTCTGAAAGACCGCATCCCTATTGACAGCCTCTTGAAACCGCGCCAACCCTTGATCAACACTCATCTCGCCATTCTCCTGCTTACCCCTACCCTTCCCACCTTTGGTCGGCGCAAATCCCGCCGCAGCACCAAAAGTGCCATTTCCACCATTGCCCTTTGACTTTCTAATTGCCTCACCCCAAACCAGACTTTGAAATTTGTTGAAGTTTGCACTGGGGTTCATGCCGATGTCCATTTCCATGAAACCAGCTTGGGGTTTAAGCCGGAAGTCTGTGGGGCGTGCGCCATTGCGGTCGTTGTAGGCTTGACTGCGGTTGCGGTTTGGATACTGGAGGAGGTAGATTTGCTCGAGTTGGCGTGGGGTGATGAAGACGTTGTATTCTGCGATGACTGGGTCGTCGTCTTCCATGTCTTCTGCTCGTGATGCTGCACGTGTGTGAGTAGCTATGTCGTTTTCTGGTGTAATCTCGAGTCTGCAGAATTGCTTACGTGACATTTTGATGTTTTTGTGTGATGTGATGTGAGAGGAAATGACTTTGATGGTCGCTGGATTTATTTTTTGATAGAAGCCGCTCAGCGGACGAAGATCTCGCCCCACGTTTCGAGGTGGTCTGTGCTCACCTCTTCACAGAAGGATAACCCTGTCACGTTTTTTGATTCGACAAAATATCTTTTGGCCATGACTCTGAAGCTTTTCATTTGACTGAATGGTCAGATTAGACGAGGTTGTGGTGCATGTACATCCTCCTTTGTCACCGAAGACGTACCATTGCTGCACGAGTATGATTTTGCCTAAATGGCTTCCGACATCTCACAGAACAAGCACAGCCGCCAGGCAAGATCTGCTTCCAACAGTCGTTGCAATGACATACTGATATATCATTATGTTGTCGGAACAGGAACAATTGCACGTCTCCCGAGCCGAGAAACTAATTGGACATTCACGCAGTCAAAATCATCATATTTCGACCATAAACTCAATGAGGCAGGAGCAGGTCAAGCTTTGTGGCACCGAAGCTTCTGCCTTCTGCCTTGCATTAGCCAGCCATCGAAACTTGCATGCTCAACACATCACCAATCCCGCAAGTCGAGCCACGAACAGTCATGGCTATCTCCAATCATCAGTGCCGCTATGATACATCTACAAGGATACTTCTATACCGCTTCTGACATGACTCATGGGATACAGGATCTCTCGCCGGTACAATTCACAGCGAGATTCCTTCCTTGGCAAGCCATCAATTCAATCGTCTACCGCGGTAGGCTGCCACATTCGGGGGATGCAGCGGGACCTCAGAGCGCATTCGATCACAATTGTCGAACGATAAGAAAAAGCACGCCTGCCGACCTTAGGCAGTCAAATAAATTCACACTCCACATATAACAATGTAGGTGCTGGTCGACCACGGAATCTCCAACACACAGAGACATTCACACAGCAATCTTGTTTGCACTTTACATTACCTCTAGCTGGGCACTCTGCCTTCCTACTCTTTGTCTTGAATTTAGCTTTACAAAAGTTCGCCATGTCTTTACAAAGTTGTGATGACAGTGCGGCAGGCGTCTGTCATGGTGGACGCCCCGATCTGACATTAGGTCTCGAAGACTATGTCATGATCCTTATACCGGCTGCATGCTTGCTATTTATGGCTCCTCTCAGATTGAGGAGGACATGGGGACGAAGCCGCAAAGTCGTATCGCCGACTGCTCTATGGTGGGCCAAGTCGGTAAGTACTCGATCCCTATCACATCGTGCGCTCCAGTCCCACAATGTCGATTCGAAGTATCTGTGAAGTATATCAAGGACTGACCAGTTGAACAGATATCATCCGTTGCATTCGTCGGCTTAAGCCTAGCAGTCCTCATCAGAGGCTGTATGCGGCCACATACACCATCAGCAGAGATACCGGCCGAGGTCTTCTCATTTCTCGCATCATTGACGGCTGCTATACTGTCACAATGGGAACACATACGGTCTATCAGACCAAGTGCACTGCTACAACTCTACCTAATGGTCGCTTTAGTAGTACAAGCTGTACACCTTCGCTCACTTTGGCTCCGCAATGATGATACAACGATGAGAGGCCTCGGGATTGGCCAGATCGTTGCTTGCGCCATATTTCTTGCTGTGGAAAGCGTAAGCAAAGAGTCTATACTTTTGCAACGTCAGAAGCGCAGCCCTCAAGACACCAATGATGTGTTCAGTCAACGCCTATTCTGGTGGCTCAACAGCACATTCAAACGAGGATACACTTCTGTGCTTGCCCCTACCGATCTTGACAAGATGGACGAGGATCTGTCCTCCACCGATCCGCAACGCAGGTTCAGACTCGAATGGCGTAGGCATACTACAAAGAATCCTAAAGTCAGCATGCTCCGCATCATCTACAGCGCCATTGGGTACGACATGTTGTTTCCAGTCATTCCTCGTCTACTACTGCTCGCAATCCAGTTCTGCCAGCCATACTTGATCTTACGCTTTGTCGACTACATCGATAATCCTGCAAAAGGTGGAACTGAAGAGGGCATATTGCTTGTCATTGCCACAGCGACTGTGTACATTGCTATCGCAACCTTCCAGAGCTGGTACTGGCAGGCGGTCGCTCGTTTCCAGACAAGACTTCGAGGTTGTCTGATCAGTCTGATCCACGACAAGGCACTGCGCTCCAGAGTTGACACCAACTCCAACCCTCTGATGCTCATGAATGTCGATGTCGAAAAGACACTTACTGGTATCAGACCGATGCACGAGTTCTGGGCCTGCGGTGTCTCAATTATCATCGCTCTCGGACTACTATACAGCCAGGTCGGGCTCCCTTTCCTCGCCCCTCTTATACTTCTTGTAGTGTTCATCACAATCTGTTCCATGAACGGCAAGAAGATTGCACCAAAATCAAAGCTCTGGCTCGCTTCAACACAGGTGCGTGTATCTTACATCACCAATGTCATCGGGTCCATGAAGAACATAAAGTTACTTGGCGTTGGACCATCAGTCCTGGACAAAGGCAACAAACTACGCGAAAAGGAAGTTCGTGCTCAGAGGGCGATCCGGTTGTCAGCTATGATCAATTTGGTCATCTCACTCACCAACTTCCAAGGAGCTACTCTCGTCATGTATGGAGCATTCGCAATCAAGACTCATTTTACTGGACAGCCTCTAACCAACTCAACTCTCTTCACGTCCTTGGCGGTACTAAAACTGTTTACAAACCCGCTTCTGATGACTATCCAATTCTTACCGATGCTACTGCAAGTGTTTGCTGCGCTTGCCAGGATTCAAGAATACCTCGTCACAAAGGATCACACGGATCAGCGTATCACAGATCCAGAGGCCATAGCACACGGACGAAACCCCAAGACAGGCATTTCGGTCTCGGAGATGGATGATATTGCACAGATTCGAGGATTGAACTGTGGTTATTCTGAGGACAACACTGTCTTGAGAAACATTGAGCTCAGTTTGCCTCGTAACAAGCTCAACATGGTAGTTGGAAGGCGAGTTAAATGTGTGTGACCATTCGAATGTTTGGCTAACGTACTGTATAGTGTTGGCTCAGGCAAATCCACTCTTCTCAAAGCTCTCTTGGGCGAAGTCAGTATCAATTCTGGCTCGATAACTGTCGCAAACGACGAAATTGCTTACTGCAGCCAAAGTCCATGGCTCTGGAATGGCAGTATAAGAGAAAATATTGTAGGAGCCGACGCCGCCGACGATGTTTGGTTGACTAAAGTGTGCTGGACCTGCGGACTTGATCAAGATTTCCAGGAGCTCCCGGACGGCATCGAAACTCGCGTCGGAAACGATGGCACAAGTCTGAGTGGCGGTCAGAAGAACCGAATCAGTTTGGCACGAGCGGTGTACTCTCGCAGATCACTGGTCGTACTTGACGATGTTCTTTCTGGTCTGGATACTCGAACAGAGCGGCTAGTTTTCAACCGTGTTCTCGGTCCTCAAGGTATCCTACGAAAGCTGAAAGTAACGACCGTTCTGGCCACTCATGCAATTGGTTGGTTGCGCTTTGCTGATACGGTACTCGTGATTGAGGATGGAAAACTGGCTTATCAAGGCCCTCCCAACAACGCACCTGCGTCTTACATACGCGAACACACTGGCATAACACAGCAGCAAGATGACGAAGAAGACGTCGATAACACTAGTCTTGCCGAGTTCCTACTCAAAACGTCACGCTCGTCCAGTGTTTCTTCTGCAACTGTCAAGACCCGATCGAACTGGCAGTTGTACTTGTCATACTTCAAGTCGTTCAACACATTTAGCTTCCTTTCCTTCACCTTTCTCATCACAGCGTTCTCTGCTTTGCAATGTATCCAACAGCTTGCACTCAAGTGGTGGGCTGGAGCTGAAGCAACAAGCCCATCCGAACTCGGGAAATGGGTGGGTATCTTGGCCTCCATCACGGTGATCTTTGTCCTCGTTGTATTCTCCGTTCTGTATCTTGGCTTCCTATATTTGTTCCCGCAGTCCAGCATCTATCTGCACGTCAAGCAGTTCACAGCACTGGTCAAAATTCGCTACTCTGCTTGGGGTGGCAAGGAGACTGGAAGCATAGCCAACAGGTTCAGCCAGGATATGTCAATCATCGATAATCAGCTTTCTGGCGCTCTGCTCAACGTCATGGCAGGTATAACTGAGGTCATCGCCATGACAGCGATAATCATCGTGGCCACGCCATTCATCGCTGCGACTCTACCTATCCTTGTGCCCGTCTTCTGGATTATCCAAGATATCTATCTGCGTACAGGCAAGCAACTTCGAATCATGGATCTTGAGGCAAAAGCTCCCTTATGTACACACTTTCTTGAGACAGTGAGTGGCGTTGCAACCGTCAAGACATTTGGCTGGACGAAAGAGTACAGCGAGAAGAACGAAAGATTGTTGGAGAACAGTCAGACGCCTTATTATCTCCTTGAATCAGGTAATTGATCGATACAGGCTGATTAAAAGATATTTACTGACCATTGAGCAGTACAAAACTGGCTTTCTCTAGTCCTCAACCTTGTGGTCGCCGGTCTAGCAACCGTAACAATGGCTATAGTCGTAAAACTCAGGTCCAGCAGTGACGCAGGTTATGTTGCTTTGGCATTGATCAACATCATGGACATTGGACCAGTCCTCGAGATGCTCGTCGTAGCCTGGACACAGCTAGAGACCAGCATGGGCGCCATTGCTCGTATGAAAGAGTTCATCGAAGACACCCCAGAAGAAGAGCAAGGCAAAGTCAACCCACCCTCTGACTGGATGACCAAAGGCAACATCTCTATCACCAATCTTGAAGCATCATACTCAGACGTTGCACCATCCACAATAAAAAATATCAATCTGGACATCAAGCATGGCCAAAAGATCGCCATTTGTGGTCGCACAGGCAGCGGCAAATCCTCCCTCGCATCCGCTGTCTTCGGCCTCTTACACATCAGTAGCGGCACTCTCATGATCGACGGTGTCGACATCACAGCCGTGTCACAAGAACTGCTGCGCTCAAAGATGATAGCCTTACCTCAAGACCCTTACTTCACGACCGGCACCGTGCGCGAAAACTTGTCTTTGCGCTCCACAGACACAAAACGTAGCGAGGCAGAGATGTTAGCCTCACTATCTCGCGTGGGCCTCCTTTCCAAGTTTGAGACTTTGGCTCAAGCAGAAGGCTCAACATGGCAAACCCCTCTGGACGTTCAGCTCAATCCCGATGAAATGCTCACAAAAGGACAAACCCAACTCTTCGCCATGGCACGTGCGATCCTCTCATCGGGCTCTATCGTCCTTGTTGACGAAGCGACTTCAGGTCTTGACCATGAGACTGAAGCTGTAGTGCAGAAATTGCTGAGAGAAGAGTTCAAGGGTAAAACTGTCATTGCTATTGCGCATCATTTGCAGACTATTACGGATTTCGATACTGTAATTGTGTTGGAGGGAGGTAGAGTCGCTGAGATTGGTGTACCCGGAGAGTTGATGCATAGAGAGGGCAGTTTGTTTGGGGAGTTGCTCAAGGCTGCTAGTTGAACTGGTTGGTAGTTGGGGCTGGGGTCTTTTTGGGAGCAACTTTCTTGTCTTTTCATTGAGTATGTTTTTTCTGTCCAGCAATGCGAGTCCTTGTGTCTAATTTCGATAATTTGGTAGGAACTGTTTCGTCCTGATATATTCTTTGCAGCACCTCCGCAGTTTCCTCATCCCGATAGATTGCCGCGGTATTGATATGACGAAGGTTGTTTGAGGGCGTCTCCTTCCAAAAGATAGGCCCCGAAATCTGTCCATGACACATGACAGAAAACTAGTTGCAATGTTTGAAACTTGGGGGGCCTAATTGGAATGTTCTAGTTCCCAATTCTGCGGTGTCTAGAAAGAGCTAGTCACGTGAGGTAAATCCACCTCGAATCAATATATCTTTCCCTTTGCTTCTGGTTCTTCTAATTCTTCTGAAGAGGACGAACACGAAAACAAAATGGTTCCAGGAATCATCGTTGATGATCTACCACCAGTTACGGCTTTGGCGAAAGATTCAGTATCGCCTAACAAGACAAGTCTACGCACATTTGCAGATTACACGATGGAGGAGCATCTCAGAGTACTTCAGGACCTAGCAAATGGTGATTTCAGAAACGAGGATGCAATCTTATCGTTGCCGAGAAGAAAACCAAAGACGCAAAGACCGCTGGCGACTACGCTCGCACAACAACGATATCCTGATAAGACAGAAGTTGCGGCCATCATCGAGTATGAGAGACAAGTCAATCATGGAAGGACCATTGTACGGAGAAACCAGAGAATAATAATGGAGGAATCTTTGAAACCAAGAGATAACGCTGGTGGAAGACTGTTGAAACTCCAGGGACCCTGGGCAGGTCAAGGTAAGTTCTTAGAGACAAGTCCGAAGTTTGAGTAATCCAGGCTAAGAACAATTGCAGAACTCGATTCGGTCGATCTCAAAGGTCCCTCTGCTATACCGATGCCTGTAAAGATTGGTTCAGCCGATGACTTCAAGCCAGTTTTCACTTTCTTGGAGCAAAACAAACCAATCACCGAAGCAGACGAATCGCAGGCTACTCATGGCCTTGAACTGATCCGAAATGTACCTTTGGTGGAGTTCGAGCGAGGTATTGTATACGAAGATGGCCGTCTTGATCTTTGCAAGAAAGTCGTAGGCCCGACTCACATCGGTGCACGTAAGTCTTGCTTGTCAAATCCCTCCTCTGAACAATTTACTGACATATTCTCAGTAATGCGCAGTCTCGAGTCGAATACGTTTATCACCCATTTCCTGCTGGGAAACAATGTCATCTCCGCCACTGGAGCTCAATGCATAGCAGACTTCATCGACAAACATCCCAATCGTATGGAAACTTGGTATCTGGCTGGCTGCCACATAACCAGACATGGACTTTCTGCTTTGGTCCCAAAGATGACTGAATCTACAGCAATCACCAATCTATGGTTCAAGAGGAATCCATTTGGAGCAGAGTCTGCCTCATTGCTGATCGACCTTGTAGTTTCCACCAAAAACCTGCGGACACTGGATCTTGAAACGACAGAATTGGGCGATGAGGGAACTCGTCAATTTATTGATGGGATTGTGGGCAAACCGACCTCTCTGCTTCATCTTTACTTGAATGCCAATGGCATTGGTGAAAAGGCATGTGCTAGCCTGGGCAAATATCTAGCTGATTCTCATTGCCAGCTTGAGAGTCTGTTCCTATCCAGCAATCCCATCGGCGATGCTGGTGCGACTCATCTCGCAGCTGGCATTGAAAAGAACACTTCTCTAAAGCGTTTGATGCTGGCATCCACTGGATTGACCAACAAGGGTGCGGCTTCAATCGCTCGAGCTTTGGTTACCAGTCCTTGCAATCTACAATGTTTGGATCTCAGTGCCTCTCAAACGACTAAAGCTCATTCTCAGCGATTCAATTATTTGGATGACAGTTGTATCCCAGACCTCAATGCTTTGATCATGAAGCCATCTCTACGAGCACTACATCTCGGTCGCTGTATCTTTACCCCCTCAGGCCTCCAATTGATTCGAGATACAGCTGGTCAGTCAGAACTAGTCTACCTCGATGTCCAACGAGTAGACATCGGCGAACAAAAGAGCAAATCTTGCTCTCTTGCCGTTCGCACTCAGATGGCCAAGAATCAGGAAAAGTACTTTCCTAATACCAAAGGGTACAGCGACTTCCTAAATAGTGAGGAGTTTAGATATCTACGAAATACGTCTGATGTGCGTAAGATCGATTCTATGTATCGGACTTTGGATAAGCGGCTTGGGTTGCCTATGGATGAGCCTTGGGAGGTTGATGACCCTGTTTGGAAACTTATTACTGAGGATGCTCTTCGTGCGGAGTCTGCTGTTTGAATGGATGTATGATTGGATTTTGAGTCGGCTATCTTGGATTGTTCGGATGGCTTTATTATCATATGTTGCAAGCAATTAAGGACAGTCAATCGTATAGCTATGGATATGCACAACAATCCGAGAAACTACGATAGTGTCTATTGAGATGCGACACATCTCAGCCCCTCTTTGGATACGTCTGTGGGCTAGGAGCCATTGCGCCTTTTCTTATTGGACAGGTCGCTCTAGACCTACGTAGGAGGTTTTCGCTGCTCGGCCCTAATCTGACGCTTCTTAGCTTTGTGCTTTCGCCGTTGAGCCTTCTTTCGCTCAGCCTTAGTTTCTGGCTCTCCAGCCCCATCATGCTTCCCTCCAGTACCATCTTGCCGCTCTCCAGCCTCATTTTCGCGCTTTCTGATATCCTTGTTTCGCCGGCGTCTGGCCCTTCTACTCTCTTTCACGTATGGAGGTTTTGAGTAGTGCGGTACATGGACAGGTAAACCTGGTGTATGCGCAGGTGAATCTGGTTCGGCATGCAACTGTTCCCTGTCTTCATGACCGATCACTAGATTCACTTGATTTCGCAGACCATCCCAGTCTGGTTCGTCGATTGATTTCGAGTCGGCTGCGCCAGCTTCGGATTCCTCTCTGAACGGGTCCTCACATCGTTTGTAGTCGCCCAGAGGAGGACCTTCGATCATTCTATCGTGGACATGGACTGATATACCGGCTGCCTCCAGCTGCCGTGTGCATTCCTGAACACATTCACAATCAAGCCATTGACAAGGATCCCTGATCAGATGCAGCTCGCGGAGAGCTGGCACCGAGTACTTATGATCGGCCAATTGTGAAAGCTCCTCAAATAGATTGTGAGCCTTTTCATCTATTCCCATTGCACAACGGAGATCGCTAGTGTCCACAGTGCGATCCTTGAGGACAACCCGGTTGTTCGGCATGGCGTACGCTCCCTCGAGCGCTTGGTTGAAGGGTTCCTTGGATGTGACGACCAGTGTGAGTTTCTTCAGCGACGGTGGGAAATTGGTGTAGAATGTATGGTCCTGGTGATAACACATCTTTCCCGTGGACTGTGAAAACATCTCTAGAGGTGCTTGAAGACGTTCCAATTTTGGATATGACGTGAACGCGTGAGACTGATACATCTCCACGGGTCCAGAAGATTCTCGGACGTGCCACGCTGGATGTATCCAGTACTCGGTGGACCCCGGGTCGAACTCGAGCTCCACAAGATTGAATCTCCTTATAGAGAGGATATCCAAAGCTTCTTGTACACTGATCGGCACCGGGATATAGTCGACACAACCAGACGTCAATCTGGATGTAATTTTCAAGCTCTGAAGATAACTCGGCATTGCAAGGATCGACTCGACCCCGATCGCGAGGGGTCCACATTCCGAGAGAACGAGGTGAGTCGCACTCCATGTTCCCGGCCTACCAAACGTTCCTTGTAAGTCGTAGTCTGTAGTCTTCCAGTTTCTAAGCTCCAGGAAGCGAAGTGTCGGTGCTGCCTCTACTATGTCGCGAATATCATTCGTCCAATGGTTGCCGGGATCCTGCATAGGCAAGGACATCGAAGTGATACGCCAGACGGGGAGATTAGTAACCTCCATATCATCTTCACTAGCGATGCTGTCGTCACTATCTGCGTTGAAGTAGAACTCTCCGTTCTCGAATTCATTATACCCATTTGGCAGTGTTATATGGAAGAACTTCAGACTTGTGAGATTTGGAGCGTGTTCCTTGAAGAGAGACATTATTCTGGGGTCTCCCTCAAGAACTTTGATTCCGTCCTCCGTACTGTCCATGTCTAATGCGCGAAGTCAATAAAGCTCTTACATTTTCCCAATCATGAAGCGGCAGACAATATCCCTCCTCAGGTGTTGGATGGAAAACCGTCCTTGTCGAGCACGTTGGTATTGGTAATGGACATCAACTTACAGCATTTTACGTACACCTTGTGAACATATTTCTTCCAGTCATTGCGATTCTTGTGCAACTTGTAAAACAGCCCTGGGTCACGACACCACGTCGCATTGTAAGCTGTTTCTCTTGTTGCGCCCAGATGGACCTGGTCTCCGAAAACCAATGTATGGTACAGTCTATTTCGTGTTATCTCATGGAAAGCGCTCGATAGCTGGCTAATTGCTCTGTGAACACTGGGTGCGCTATAACCCAGAATCTGTTCCCAGATCTCCAGGGGGAAGCCTTCGAATCCCATCGGAGGTGACATTGGGCAAAATCGTTGAGACTATGGAGTCGTGTTGCAAGAGTTGATGATCCTAGAGATTAGAGTAGAGAGTGTCAAGCATGAAGTGGGGTTGGGGTGGCTTG